>ML975411.1:0-49019 GCA_010015605.1 Decorospora gaudefroyi
GGCTCCTTGTTTGATAGTGATGAAATTGAAGAGTTGTAACATGAGTTGGTCGTGCCAAGGAAAAATGGCCGGCTCACTGATGTGGCCGGCTCGCTAATGGAATACGTTAACGTTAGTTAAAGGTTAAGAAGTTATTAAATTTTTAAAAACGTTAATTTTGCTGTTTTCCCTAGTAAAAAGTGGCTCGATCGCGTGCCTGGCTCGTTGCGTGTCCCACCTCGGTACCGGTGGGGCCGTGCATTGTGGCTTAGCTCTCACGATCACGAACGTCATCAGCTACCGGTAGGTATGCCACATCACAGCTTCCATGTTCCCAAGTTCCGATGCCACTCCTGTCTTCTGCCTGTTCGACCCTGCTCTACACACATTGTTACATATAATATCTTTCCTAAAATTGTGGTACGTCTAGAAAGCTGCATCTCACGGTGATGGCCGCCACACTCAGTCCCAAGCCATCAGGACACCACTTCTCCATCTCGAACATCATCCCGCGTTTTCGATCAAGAAAGAAGTCAATCCCTAAGCAAAACATGCAAACAGAGACGCAAGCAGAGCCACAAATCATCCTACAAGACACACGATCTCCGCTTATCGCCGCGCCACTACCTTTAGTATTGCCAGAGCACCAACAAACCTTATCAACGCTCGGCTGGACGACCGTCACATTTCCATCATCGCAAGAGTTCCAGGCGCCAGCCCTTCCATCGCACCCGCTCCAAACCGCGTACAAAGACCTGTTTGCAGCAAGCCAAGCCTTCTTCGCCCTCCCAGACTCAGAAAAGCAGCAATGGAAACACAAGCTCGGATCGGAAGAAGGTTGGTCCAAGATACCCGGCGAAAAAGAATTCATCGCACTCCGAACCCTAGAGTACTGCCCTGAAGTCCTTCGCGGGCCGGCTACAATATACTGGCATCTCGTCGGCGCACACTGTGCGAAAACATTGGGTAGAGTTAGTGCATCGATTGGCTTACCGGACGAGGCGCTAACACGATTCGTCGGACCCTGCGGAAGCATGCCAGACTCCGATGCCGACAAAACGGCGACGATGCTGCGGCTGTTCCGGTATGAAGGCTGGGACGCCAAAGTCGTTGCGGAACCACATGGCGATTTGGGTCTGCTGAGTGTTGTGGTCGGCAATGTGCCTGGCTTGGAAGTTTGGGACGCGTATGATTGGTTTCCCGTGGAAAAGGTAGTGGAAGAGGCGGGAAGAAAAGGTGCTACGTTGCTTGTTGGACGCCAGCTTGAACGTTTGAGTAATGGTCGGTATCCGGCTGGGGGTCACAGAGTTGTGGCTTATGGCTCTGCCTCCGATCCTGCTTCTGTACCAGGAGAACGACAGTTTCGCTATTCTATCGTCTTCGTGCTGCGCGCCCACGAACCCGTCGTTATCGACTCTGATTCTTTGGAGACGGAAGTCACAGGAAAATGGGGATATCCTTTGCATGGTATTACGGCGGGTCAGTTGTACAAGCAGATCAATGGTATGCATTTTAACATCAATATCGGTGTAGAAGAACGGGAAAAGCAGAGGAGGAAGCTTACGAGCGGCTGAAATAATAATATCCTGATTGCAATGATGAATTGCGCACTCTTCCTAGTCGTACCGGAAGTTTGGAAGCTTAAACGTATTAATAGAACTTGCATGATAAACATTATCAAAGTGGTATTCCTAACACATAGTTACAGTTAGTTGTAAAACCGACAGACTTGAGCCTTTGCTACTAACCTTAGGCTCTTAGGTTTAGACGCTATTAGAGAAATATTAATAAATATCGAAAGCATCAATGTTCCTTGCTCGAGCACCTAGCGGAAGACTACTAGAACGTTGTCTTCCAAAACTAATGCAATTAGTTGTAGTAGAGTGTTTGGTCAAACATGGATCAAATTCTATACATTCGGGTAATCACTTCCCCTACTTGTTCATGAAAGCAGGCTGCCGCTTCTCATGTGTCGTCATATGCCGCGACCTGATATCTCCCCGCAAAACAAATCCTACGCTACAAAAGACGCTTAGATAAGCTGCTGGAACGCACGGTCGAGAGGAGATCGGAGAGGCTTGACCTCCTTGTAGAAGTCAATGGTAGCCTTAGCACGCTTGGCAATACCCTCAGGGGTGAACTCGAATTTCTACGGTGCATGTCAGCGCTGGGTCCGTGGAACTTGTATATTGTCTTGCTCACCTTGTAAACCTCTTTGTAGGGGCCAGATGCACCGAAACGGTTCAGACCGAACTGCTCGTGCGAGTACTTTTCCCAGCCCATGGTCGACATAACCTCAACGGACAGGGATGGGATGCCGCTGGGGATGACCGACATCTTGTAATCTTTGTCTTGTGCGTCGAAGACCTCGAAGCAAGGCAGCGAGGCAACACGGGCAGTGATACCCTGATCCTTAAGCGTCTTGACTGCCTCCAGGCAGATGGAGACCTCGGAACCAGTAGAGACAAGGGTGATATCGGCGCCCTCGTTCTCTAGACAGACGTAACCACCCTTGATGGCCTTCTCGAGCGTTGAGCCCTCAAGCTGGGGTAGGTTCTGACGGGTAAGGGCAAGGATGGATGGGGTCTCCTTGGAGGTCAGAGCCATGTAGTAAGCAGCTGAACACTCGTTTCCATCAGCCGGGCGCCAGACCATCATGTTGGGTAGGGCACGGAAATGAGCAAGAGTCTCGATAGGCTGATGGGTCGGGCCGTCCTCACCAAGGCCAATGGAGTCGTGGGTCGCCACGTAGATGACACGCTGGTGTGAGAGGGAGGACAAACGGACGGCACCGGCGGCATATGAGACGAAGTTCAAGAAAGTACCACCGGCGGGGATAATGGTACCGTACGCCGACATACCGTTCATGACGGCAGCCATGGCGTGCTCGCGGACACCATATCTCATGTAGCGACCAGACCACTCACCGATACCAAGCTCAGGAGGCTGGAAGTCGATGGCCTTCTTCCACCGAGTGTTGTTGGAGCCAGTGAGATCCGCAGATCCCGAGATTAGCTCGGGAACAACGTCGTGGATTGCCTCCAGGACGCTCTCGGAGAGCTTTCTTGAGGCAATGGCAGGGTCGGAAGGCTTGTATGTGGGAAGAGACTTCTGCCAGCCTTCGGGAAGGTCGCGGGTCATTCGTCGGGAAAGATCCTTGTGAAGCTCGGGATACTCCTCGCTGTACTTCTTGAAGAGCTTGTTCCACTCCTCCTCGGCGGCAGCGCCCTCGGCTGCGTGCTTATGGTACATGTCGTAGACCTCCTGGGGAACAGCAAACATCTTCTCGGGATCGAAGCCGAACTTCTCCTTGACCTGCTTGCAGTCATCGGCCTTCAGGGGGTTGCCGTGGACACCGCCGGTACCCTGGAGCTTAGAGCCAAACCCGATGGTGGTGGTGAGCTTGATCATCGAGGGCTTGTCGGTGACCTTCTTGGCCTCAGCGATGGCCTTCTCGATGCCATCAAGGTCGCTGTCGCCGTCCTTGACGTGCTGAACGTGCCAGCCGTAGGACTCGAATCGCTTCATGACGTCCTCGGTGAAGGCACACTTGGTGTCACCGTCTGTAACAGGTCAGCATAGAGCTTTTCACCAGCTCGTGTGGAGAGCCTACCAATGGAAATGTGGTTGTCGTCGTAGATGGCAATGAGGTTTCCGAGCTGCAAGTGGCCAGCCATTGAAGCAGCCTCGCTGGCGATACCCTCCATAGCACAACCGTCGCCGAAGAACATGTACACATGGTTGTTGATCAGCTCGAAGTTGGGCTTGTTGAAGACGGCCGCGGTGTGCCTCTCAGCAATGGCTAGGCCGACAGCGTTGGCGAAACCCTGGCCGAGCGGACCGGTGGTAACCTCGATGCCGGGTGTGTCGTGGGATTCAGGGTGGCCGGGTGTGATGCTGTCAACTTGCTACCAGGCAGTCAGTCACCGGACTCGGAAACCGCGTTTGGAGGACCTACACGGAAGTTCTTCAAGTCGTCGATGCTAACACCATAGCCGAAAAGGTGGACCAGCGCATACTGGAGCATGCATCCGTGACCGTTGCTGGGCGCTCCAAGTCAGCTTCATCGTACCACGCAATGCAGATGCGGCAGCCGCGTCCATGTGAGGGGGGTGCATCAGCGCGGAGATGCTTTCCGACTCGAAAAGCCCCAGGCTCCATCTCCGACAGACGACGGAAAAGCAATTCTGCCGGCAAGCAGATCGCCGCGGAAATGTGCGGCAGCGTGGGTCTGAACAGCATGCAGACGCGCTGCACGAACCTTTGGCTGGCCTGCGCTGGCTGCCGTTGTGTGGGTAGAAAGTGCGAAAAAGGTACGTACGAGAGGACAAATCGGTCGCGGTTGACCCATTCGGGGTTCTTGGGGTTGAAAGTCATAAACTTGTTGAACACGACGTGGGCCACGGGCGCCATGCCCATGGGCGCACCCGGATGGCCGGAGTTGGCCTGGAACGTGGCATCGACCTGCAAAAACACCAGAAATCAGCAATTGACCTCCTCCAGCGGCGCCGGCATGCTCTGTTGCAGACACATTGCGATGGCGATGGCGGGGTAGCTGTTGCGGATGGTGGGGCAAGGCCATGGAGCCAAAAACAGCGACGAGGGCAAGAACGTACCGCGAGGGTTCGGATGGTGTTGATGGCGAGCTCGTCCGTCTTTCCGTACGGCATGATGGGCAAACACTTGTCGTATGTGGGAGAAGAATTGGGGAGGAGAAAGTTCGCAGGTAGCTAGAGAGCGGTGTTTAGGTTTTGTATTATAGTGGGGTTGTGCTAGCCGTCATTGCCTGCCTCAAATCCAATCCGCCCAAGAGACGTTTAGTGGGGGTCCTGGGTCCGCCGATTACATCAACCAGTCGCCGCCGCCTTGTGGTGGGATCAGGATATCCCCCCAACCCATACGCCCTCCGTCTCCCACTTGTTGGCTAACTAGGGGAAAACCACCGTCAGATGGAATTCTTCCGGCCGGCTATCGCGATACCGGCATCGGCGCCGCGGCCGAAACGGAGCACGCAGTAGGTAAATGAGGCTCAAAGTTCGCTGGATCCCCAAAGAAAATCCACACCCTTCTTGGTAGTGGACTAGAGCCGGACATTTAACCTATTCTCCGAGACACCCGCGTGCTGAGCCTTCTGTTTCGACGTGGGTACTGGCTGCTAGCGCTACTGGGTGAATAACGGGCGCCCGTGGTCTTGCTTTCTGTTGGGCTAATAATCTACCTAGCTACTCAACACTGCGAGTTCATGTGCCAAGGCCGATGTAGGAACACTCAATACCACATGGATATCCAGGCTACCATAAGCCCAAAATACAAACTCGCTGAACAGGAAATAAAATGAACGCTGTGGGTATCTATCGGGTACTGTACAAATATGCTAAGAAAGGACAAGTCATGCCATGTTCCGCCTCTCCCACCAATGCCAATAAAGTTGTATACACAAAGAAAGAAGTGTGCAAGAAGAAGAAGATTCGTCACCATCACATTTTCATCGCCATGCTCACCGCATCACACCATCACCCCACCCAACCTCCAAAAACAAATCCTCTCCCTTCCTCCTCGGCGTCAACCTAGGAGCCCACATCGGACTCCTCAAACCTTCGGCGTCAACCTCGACGTCCCGGCCAATATTGATTTCGGTCATCTCCTCCCGCTTCCTGCGCACTTTGAGGGGCTTGACCACGTCGACTTCGTACATGATTGGACTTTTTCCCCAGGTGCCGCTCTGGACCCGACTCTTACGATCGATACCAGTCTTAGAAGCCGGCGTCGTTGACCAAGATTCCGTACTGTTGCTTCGCATGTGTGATCGCGAGGGAGGTTTGCGAGCGGGGCTGTTGATACGAGGGGGCGACGTAAACGGATCCCTATGCGGACTTTCAAGTCTTGGCCGTGATTCTAACAATAGTGGTGGTAGAGCATTATTACGCTTCTGTAGCAGCGTAGATGGATCGGGCGCTCTGCGAGGACTCTTGTAGTTGTGGTTCGGTGGGCTTTTCGGGCTACGAGGGACTAGCTGATTCGATGCTCGTGGAACTTTTGGGTATCGCAATTTCGAAATTGGTGATTCTGCTACTGGGGATAGCTGCTGTTTGGTGCTACTACTGTCATCCGAGAGCTGTTTGTCGTCGGCTTCATCCTCCGGCGTCGGATCGTCGGGGTCTACTGTCTCGAATGACGTTTGGCTTGACAAGGAGTCGCGCAGGTTCGTTGATGTACGAGAGGTGGGTCGAGAAAGCGTACTGCTGCGTGGCTTCTTAGGCTTGATCTGCACCGCCTTTGGGGATTCTTTCGGGCGGATGATGCGCGAGGGACTGGCTTTTGGTGTGAATTCCTGACTAAGATTGCTGGTGAAGTAATAGTCGATTATATCTCCTGAGTTGCTTCCATCGCGTGAGCTCGCCGTTGTAGCCTTGGACTCATATGATGCAACTGCAGAGGTCATCTGGAAGGGCGGTGCTAGGCGCGGACGTGTCGAAGGTTGCGGGGGCTGTGGTAAACCTTTCGAAGGCATCGCCGCTGCGATGACTCGTCTGGGTTGGGGCCTCTCGTGGCGAATGGGAATTTCGAGAAACAATTCTGACCTCCGACCAGATGGAACTGTTGGGCGACTAGTCGTTGCAAAGTGTGACGCTATTCGCGAAGGTTGCAGAGCTCGGATCGGAGGAATCGGCACTGGAGGCGTTGGCAACAGCATCGAGGACCTTCGACGCGCTGAATCGTCATCCTCTTCGAAAACGGTTTCCTGCGTCATAGTACTGACTGGTCGGAAAGGAATATGAATATTTGACGGCTTGCTTGCATTTGCTGGCGCACTCGGAAGGGGTTTTTCGGAGTCCTTAGGCACCAGTGGCTTTCCGTCCAGCTCGGCGCTTATAGCTAAACCTATCTGATCGAGCGGCAACGAAGATTCTGAGGAGCTGTTCGAGGTCCCTACTCCAGGGCGTTGAATTGGACGGGCTGTTCTCATATGGGCGTAGGGATTGCCTTCTTTGCGTACAGCTGGGCGAGGCATCAGCGGGAATTGCTTCGGCGGTTCCGGTCCGTCTGCCATTGGTACGTAATGCGAAAATCGTGCCGACATCTGTTGCTGACCCTTCTCATCCGAGTCCACGATAAACTTCTGTTCCCTTCGCCGTCGCAAGCACACACTTAAAGCCATTAGTCCAATGGCCATGACGAATGCTGCCACGGCTGCCACCGATAGTCCGGCAATTTGCGCAGGTGTCATCTTAGGAGGAGCTTCCGCTGCCATCGCCGCCGTGGCAGGTGACGGGGAAGCCGAAGCAGTGGCCGACGGGAAAACTGAAATCGAGTCGGCGACGGCGGACTTTGTCGAGCTTGTCTGAGTCTGCAGTGTCGACGTTATGATTTGAGTTTGTGTAGGCGCGGAACTTGCTGAGGGCGTAGACATAGTCCGAGATGCACCGGTAACCACGTAGGTGAGCGCAGTCTTGGTAGGCATGACCGCCTCTTTCTGGCCGAGGCAAACTCCATACGCTGAGTTCAGCGAGGCCTGACTATCCTCCGTTTGACAAGATAGATAGATGCAACCAAGAGCCACTTCACCGAGTGACTCTCCCATGCTACTATAACGAGAGCAAAGACATTGAATACCTTCTTGACCAGAACATGCAACGGGAAATCTTTCGTCCAGCGAAGCCCGAACACATGACTGCGCACAAGAAGGAACGGCTTTTTGAAGCGCCTGTGGAAGGAAGCTGGGTGTGGAAGCGACCGTGGGAGCTGCCTGGACCGACAAAGCTGATATTAGGAGGACTAAAGAGACGCATAGCCCTTTGGAATGGCTCAAAAGCATAGTTGTACAGTATCTGCGCCTGCGTAAGCTACATCTTCAGTGGGAGCCTCGTAGGACAAGAATTTACTCACTAAGAGATCTAGACATGAGGAACGATGCAAAGAAGCGCTGAACCTGCAGCAGAATGAACAAAGAAATTGAAGGAGAGGAACTCAAGGAAACTCGTAACGCGTCGCCCGTCTCATGAAGTTTTGTTGATGTATCCAAGGGAAACCAAACGAGGGATGGTAGGCTGACAATATGTATCGGCATCTTTGCCAGCCGCCATGTCAGAGCCTTGCCTGGGCAACCGCTGAGGCGCTACATTAGTGGGATGCTGAGGTCGTCGAAACCCATGGTAAGCGCTCAAGAGAATTGGTAGAGAATGATTGACCGAGGAGCCGTCGTTGCACGTTGCGGTGGTACAAAATTGCTATTCTAGGCGCTTGCATCGTGCGCTAAGCGCTGGGGTCGATGCTAGTCTACCCGCATCAGCCAGTCGTTGCACTGCTTTCACGCAATTCTCGTGCAGAACACCAAAGCGAGCCTTGGCCTACGTGCGTTTGCAGGACGAAAATAATCGAGCGTTAAACAACGTTACAGCAGCTGCTTGGAGCGGTTGTCGGTTTTTTGGTTGGACCATGTCGCCATCGCCATGACGAAAAGTGACGCGATGCTCAACTGACCATTTTATCCAGTCTGGAGATAACTGGCATGTATCCTGTCGATACGCATATTGCGAGGATCGTTAGTGTGAAGATCGTACAGCATCTTGGATATACACAGGTAGCAGAACAGCTCCAAATTCAATGACTGTAAGACACTCAAAAGAAGCTTCCTCGTGCTTCCGAAGTCAGTCCATCATAAATCTTCGAGGATTGGCCTTTCAATGTCGTCGGAACGTAGAGAAGGTAGAAGGTAGGCCCCTTCGCTCGCGTTGCCGTTCCTGGAACCAGGTTGACTCCATGACAACCAGGCGACTCAAGGAAAGGGTGGTCCAGATTTATGGAAGACGATCTTCGGAGCGTATTCTCCAGATTTTTCACCCTGCTACCAAAATAGTTATGGCAACCAATGTGCGCCTGCGACGATTAGCACCTGTGAAGCTCCGGCTTCATGAGCATCGTGAGAAAGACCGACGTAGATAGTATAGTGAAGACATCAACCTTACAGTTGTAGTTGTGGCACCACCTCGCGTAGTCTGACAACGGTGGTACCCCTTTTCACCCACGTTCACGGGTGGCCATTGCGCCCACGCGTCGTCTACCTATTGATCTTCCCGCAGGCGACTCATGGGCCCGCGCAGGGTCTGAGGCAGAACCGAGGTGTCGACGCATCACCAGGTGGCAGGGAGGTGCCGGATCAACATGAATTTCTGATGAGTCGTCATGCCTGTGTACACAAGTATGTATCATGTACCAACAAGGTTCGAATGGGATCTGGAAACCGCATTTGAATGATCTACCCAGGCACGTGGGACAAGATGTATACCTGCGACGTGATTAAAGACGCAACACGCCCGAAAAGTGAGGCAAGACGGCGAGCGCATCCTGCTGATATTCGAGGTGGAAAGACGAGCAAACTTGGGAAATGCAAAACTCTGTTCACGTTGATTGGCCACTGGCCACACGAGTCGGGGAGATGAAGACGCGATGCGACGGAGGTTTGGCGAATGTTCACGCGATGACGCGCTAGTCCAGTTACGGCCTAGAGCCAATAAGCGCCCGGTCATGGTGAAAGAGTGCCCAGTGCTACAAACTCTCCTGGACGCGGCAGCTGCTGGAGGAGGTAGAACAACAGCAGACAAAACGACGTGGTGTGAGACCGGGTGGTGGCGTGCAGATGCAAGACACGATGAGTGCGAAAAAGACGGACGGTCTGTGTCGCCAAACACAACAACGTTTCAAGGCGTGTCTGGGGTCTGCGACTGCCCCGAGCGTCAGGCCCTCTTGGTTTTTTTGATGGGCCGCCGTCATTTTCTACACGCCTTCTAGAAGCTGGACTAGTCGGACTCAGGCGGGACGGGACTGACGGGAGTTGCATCTGGCGGTATTGTTCGACAGCGCTTCCATGTCGAAGCGGTGCTACCGAGGACTGAAGGCTGGAGACGCGCAGTAAAAATGGTGCCTGTCGTGCCCAATAGCCCGCAGCCAACTGCTGACGGGGAGTTAGGGAGAGGGTGAGAATGAGAATGAGAGAATATGAAAGGGAGCCAGAGGCGCGGGTGAACAGGCGGGTGCAGCGGATGGAACTGTGTGTCTCTTGCAAGCATGATGCCCGACATTCTCGTCGGTCGCCACCCAGGTACCAGTACTGGCATTCTAGCAGAGGCAGAGGGGAAACGGCAAACAGTGCTAGGCAGCGGAGGGTTTGTAGGTGGTGCAACGCCGCAGTATGTGGCTCGTGCACCAGGCTAGACTAGCTCTGAGTCTGGCGCGGCTTCCGTTCATGGATGGCACCTGCAGCTGGGCACCCGCACGATTAGGGCAAGCGCGACTCCTTTCGCGGCCTTCTTCAAGCCTTCCCAGGTTCTTCATAGTTGCCTCTCGTTCTTTGCTTCTCCCAGTCGACAGTCGATAGTCGTTCCCATTGACCGCAGCTGCCGTGCGACTTTGGCCCTCTTGCACTGTCTTGTCTCGACACCCAGCACCACCCAGCACCATCCACCCACCAGCCGATCCATCCAGTCCCGAGCCGACCTTGCAGCAACCCTGAGACCTCGGAGCGAAGCGAGCGTCGTCTCCCCCATACCAGCCATCCCTTCACACCTTCTTCTTCCCTCGTCCCTCGTCCCTCGCACCTGCCTCGTTCTGCGTCCTGCGTCCCTTCCACATTCTCCCACCGGCTCGACTGCTCCTGCCATTGAGTAGTATTGCAACAAGAGGTGAGCCTGCCCCCGTGTCGCTGGTTCGCGTCGCGCCTGCCTCGCACAGTCTGGTAGCCCAGCGCCACCGTCTCGAGCGACCAAACACCCGCCTCGCTCCTCCTCTCGCCTGCTGCGGCCAAAGTCGCCCAGCTTCATTCCTCGACCCTCGACCGCCCTCTGCTGGCTTCGCAAGTTTTATTGACGCTGCGTGCTAGATTTCCGCATTGGCCCGCCGCGACGGAACATCGCTACGTCCCTTCACCCTAATAATCAACTCGACCTCGGTCCCAAACTCGCAAGATGGGTTGTGGAATGAGCACGGAGGAGAAGGAGGGCAAGCAGCGGAATGAGGAGATTGAGAGCCAGCTCAAGCGCGACAAGATGATGCAGCGCAACGAGATCAAGATGCTGCTGCTCGGTCAGTAGTGCACCGCCCTTCCCAACAATGCCTTCTAATATGTCGCAGGCGCCGGTGAATCCGGCAAATCGACCATCCTCAAGCAGATGAAGCTGATCCACGAGGGCGGCTACTCGCGCGACGAGCGGGAGTCGTTCAAGGAGATCATCTTCAGCAACACGGTGCAGTCGATGCGCGTCATCCTCGAGGCCATGGAGTCGCTCGAGCTGCCCCTCGATGACCAGCGCGCCGAGTACCACGTCCAGACCATCTTCATGCAACCCGCACAGATCGAGGGCGACAGCCTGCCCCCGGAGGTGGGCAATGCCATCTCGGTGCTGTGGAAGGATGCTGGCGTGCAACAGTGTTTCCAGCGCTCGCGCGAGTACCAGCTCAACGACTCGGCCAAATAGTGAGCCTCCCCCGGCCTTGTCTACGCCATTCCTTGCTAATTAAGCACAGCTACTTCGACTCTATTGACCGCATTGCTGCGCCCGACTACATCCCCAATGACCAGGACGTGCTCCGTTCGCGTGTCAAGACGACCGGTATCACCGAGACCACCTTCATCATCGGCGATCTTACCTACCGCATGTTCGACGTCGGTGGCCAGCGATCGGAACGAAAGAAGTGGATACACTGCTTCGAGAATGTCACCACCATTCTTTTCCTGGTCGCCATCTCCGAGTACGACCAGCTCCTCTTCGAAGACGAGACGGTCAATCGTATGCAAGAAGCCCTCACACTATTCGACTCCATCTGCAATTCGCGGTGGTTCGTCAAGACATCCATCATCCTGTTCTTGAACAAGATCGATCGGTTTAAGGAGAAGCTGCCCGTCAGCCCAATGAAAAACTACTTCCCTGACTACGAGGGTGGCCCAGATTACGCTGCGGCATGCGACTACATCCTGAATCGATTCGTCTCGCTCAACCAACATGAAACGAAGCAGATCTACACTCATTTCACCTGTGCCACAGATACCATGCAAATTCGATTCGTCATGGCTGCGGTAAACGGTATGTCGGGCCCAGGCTCTGGTTATATCCGAATCACACTAACATCACACAGATATCATCATCCAGGAGAACCTTCGATTGTGCGGTTTGATATAAGCAAAGGGCGACGGAGTAAACGAACCTCTTCCAACTTGATCTTGAATCACGGGTTGCATGCCTCATGTCGTCCGCAGGCGTTGTGGACATTGCATTGCTTGTATGCTTGTGCTTCTTCCGTCGGGAAATGGCTTTGCTCTAAGCTCGGGTCGCTCTCTCTTTGATACCCTGCGGCCGGGCTGATGAAGCCCTGGACACATCAGTAAAGCCGTCTTGCTCTTTCTATTTATCGTTTCTCGGGGCCAGGAGGCTTGGAATATTGGACGTGCCCTTATCAAGAACCTTTCTAACGGCGAGCTTGTGTGTGCAACGACTGCCAAAAGAGACTTTTTCCTAATACTATCTGTTCCTTCGAGTATCTATTCTTTTCCCTATAGGCTCTTTTTCTTTTTGGACTGGCAACTGTTCTTAGTCTGTACACAGCATTGTGCGATATGTAGTGAACGATTGATAATCTCTGTAAGGCCTGCTATTATTGTTGCAACTCCGCATGTAAACACTTCCATAGCTGTCGTGCCTTGCATCTTATCCGTAATTCAAGTGAAACGATGAAGTAAGGGAAACGTTGCGCTTAATAACGGTTTCATGATGCTTTGTTACTTTTTTTTTGCAGTTTTATACTGCTGTGTACAGCAAGTTGGTGGACAGATGTTTATTAACTTCGATGCAATCGGACTAACAGGAATCTCGAATCTCCTTGTCTAGTTCTTTATTGGGAAGGGAAAGATTGACAAGTCACAAGGTGGTACAGTCAAGTGTCTACGTCATGATTAACAAGGCGAGTGTTTCGTCTAGATCTGGCTAGTATGGGCTTGGCAATATGTAGAGATTAAGCTTGGCACTCCCAAGATCGCGACAGGCGCCTTCTGTATCCACAAAGTCGGATCCACACTCTTTGAATCTATCTACTGCACCGTGTAGGGCTGCGCCAATAGCGGATTCTTGGATGTTACATCCCTAGTAGAACCCTACGTTGACGATAACTACTTCAACTACAATACTCCGTGTGCGGTTTTTGGCATTAGCAATTGCTCGTTCGTCAAACAGCGAGGTCGATAAAATGGATATGGTACAGCTAGCACGTGTAAAGCAACTCTCACTATTCCCTCTTCCCTACGTCGTTCGGGAGTCTCTATAACACGAACTACTCTTTGTTGTTATATAGTATACTAAGGCATCCTGCCTTTTCAAAAGGAAGTACTAGGAAATCTACTGCTCTACTTGGAAGAGCTCTTAAAACGGCACACAGACATAGGAGAAGGTATAGCGCTATATTAGTTCGAAATGGTTTAGTGTTGCTGTGTGCACGATATCCTTCAAACACTCTCGAGTCTCGTAGCCTTCTTGCAACGACGAAGACCGACACGACGTTAGAACGCTGTATGGATACCAACACTTCTTACGACAAAGAAGACAAAGTCAGCTAGAAGGAAGATACTGATTTGGGCTACAGAGCGAGCAAAGCGGGGCCAGCGAGTAAACAGATGGTAGGGCGGCCCTTCGATACCACAATGAGAACCAGACGAATAGGTGGGTCGTGTAAAGCATAGTGGTCACGATGTAGTAGCCATACTATAGTTGGTGCGATTAGTACAGACCAATTTTGCGGAGATTACCCTCAGCAGCTTGGTCTCAATTATTCATAGCGAGTACCTAGCATTCGAAGTTGCTTGTACGAAAGCCTACATCCGCAACCGATTCTTATCCCACAATTCCCTCTCCCTACGCACAAACCAATCATACAGCACAGGCACAACTTTAACCACGCCCCCATCGGGCGTCTCACACCCAAATTCCAAGCCAGGCTTCCACGTCCCACCCTCGGCACTCACCTTGATACTCGTCATGTTTTCCAGCCGACACAGCGCCAACCCCACGTCCCCGATACCCGCAACGAATTTGCCGGCTGCACGCCCTTTCTTGATAGCGCCATGCTCGTCCAACTGCTTGATATCGGTGTGAGGCTCGGGAAGCGTGTGCAGCGGTGGCGCGGGACTTTGTAGTTGGACAGGTAGGATGCGCTTCCGCACGATGCCCGTGTGCTTTGTGCGGATGGTCAGTTCTTGGCCGACGTAGCAGCCTTTCTTGAAGTCTATCCCATGCCAAAGGTCGATGTTGCACTCCATGGGTAGCGCGGCCTCGCGTACGATTTCTTGCGGTCCCTCAGCAATGCCGCATCGGTACCGGTGGAGGTGGTATTCCTGTGTGTCGGCTGGTTCGGCGCCGTCTTCTGCGACGGTATGCGTATGGCCGCTCGTGAGGTAGCGATGCATATCCGGTCCGCGAGCATCCTTCAGCCCAGCAATTACACGGCGGCCCTCGTGGACTAGCTCGCTCGCAGTGCCCCAAGCTGCCCAGACGCGCAACTCGTCCTCGCTCACGGATGATAACTGCACCTTGCTTCTCAGTTTGTGACGCTTCAGGTGCTTCATCAACGCCTCCACCTCGCCCTCATCGACCTCGATATAGCATGCCCAGTCTCCCTTCTCCGCCACTAATTCCGGCCACACCCAGACGAAGACATCCCACAGCACCCTGCCGCGCGCATCAAGGAAGGCCGAGTAGAAGGAAGCCTGGCTACTGGCATCGACATTGTTGGTTACCAGTCCTTGCAGGAACTTGGCGGCGTCGGCGCCAGAGAGCGAGATGAGGCGGCGATGCGGGAGTGGCGCGAAGCCCGAGCTAGTAGGTTGTGGTGCTAGGCTGGCAGTAGAGTACTGCCTTGAAATGCGCTCCTTCTGCGAAGGTCGGGCGACGCCTCGAGTGATATTGCGGTTGTACTTCTGCGGTATAGGCTCACTACGAATTTCATGTTGCGGCCATGACGTGGTTCCAAAGGCTCGAAGAGTTGCGAATCGCGAACCGCTTATACTCGCTCGACATGTGTTGCATATCAGTCGTGGTATCCGGAGCGACGTAGCATTAGCCATGGTCGTCGTGAGCGTGAGGAGCCGTGGTGCGTCGAAGCTCTGACGACATGTTGGAGATGCCTCGGCATTGGCCGACTTAGTGTCTCGCGCCATAGAACACACCACCAATAGAGAAAACAGAGATGCGTTCCGTTATCACAACATTTATCTACAGAAACGCCCAATATGCTGAATTGTACCAAGTCTTATCGTGCTCTACGATGGAGCCACACAACAAACGTATGAGTGCCGATACCCATCTTAACGCCTGTACGCGAGCAGTCTGCCTCTCACAGTCCCTACGCACCGCCATCTTCGCGCGAAATCAACTCCTAATCGTCTTTTCGACCCGTTAATTTCGAATACTCATTATCGCCTTCTGTTGGCCTCGCCGGCTCAGACTCATCATCACTCCCATCACTCCATTTGTCGTCCTCGCCTACCGCGAAGATAGTGTCGCCATCAAGACTCTCTCGAGGAGGCACAATGGGCTTTTGTGCTTGTGGTGCCGGCAACGGTGAAACGTCGCGCGCATTGGTCCTATGCGAGCTCGGTGCTGGGTCATACGAGGGTGGTTGGTCCGACCCTCTGTCCTCTTCATCCAACGAGTCCCTCAAAGAAGCAATTTCGAAGCCCTCGTCATCTTGGGCGATCTGGGAATGTCAGCCTATATACCAAGATCGGCGGACATGTATGAACATACCTCATCACTCATGGCAAATCGCCGGTTGTTCGCTGTCGGCCTCCACATGTACGCAACGAAGCAAACGTCGGCCAAATATACCAAGTTCAGCCATCCATCCAATACAAACCATCGTGTTTGCCAATGGGTTGGAGCAAAGTCGGGAGTCGAAGCTCCGGCGAATGTGAGGCTGTTGAGGAAGAAGAAACCGAAGATGACAATGATGCTCGTTAGGATGCACCACCATAGTCTCTTATACATGGTCGCCTTGACGTGCTGCTTTCGCTCCATAAGGTCCTTCATGGTGAGATTCAACGAGTTCAGCGTCCAGATGTAGAAGGCGGTAAGGGTGGCCGAAAGCGGCAGGATGACAAGTAGCACGAGAGGGCCGGCGTCGTCCGGTCGCACGGTAAGCGATGCGACAGCATATATGACGCCAAAAGCAAAGTGGGCTACAGCCAGCCAGCGGACAATGACCATGGTCTTGCCGAGAGAGGGCTTGACAACGCCATATCCCATACACACAATCAGGAGCAGGAAGAAGGAGAAGGAGTTGCGGAACGCGTTCAGGACGGCGACAATCACCATGAGTGCCTTGGCGCCCACGTTGTTGCCGTGGCGGTTCTGGTAGTCGTAGTAGCCCCACGTCATCAGCATCTCCAAGACCAGAAAGACGAGGATGGCGGTGATGTAGTTTTGGACGGCCAGGATGTCGTGTCTGTTCTGAAAGTACAGGAAGGCCCAGAAGGCCAGAATGACAAAGTAGACGATGGTGATGCCGCCGTAAAAGGGAAGCTTCGCAATCTGGGCTGCCTGAAGCTCCCCGTAGGCGTTCCGAAAGGTGACAATAGCCTCGTATTTCAGCGCGTCGTTGTCGGCCATGGCGGCAACACAGTAGTATCCCGTCTTGATGGCCAGCTTCTTCTCTCCGCTCGCGACCGGGTAGTTGATGGGCTTGGGGTCGTTGAGGTTGATTGCGGCGGTGCGCATGTGCATCTGCGCGATGTTGTCGGCGTCTTCGGCGAGCACCCACTCGCCCTTGTGGGTGGCGTTGCAGAAGTTCAGCTTGATGGACTCGTCGTTGCAGAGGTAGTGGCGGTTGACATCGTTGACGGGCAGGTCCGAGGGCGCACCCAGCAACAGCGTGTCCTTCCACTCCCAGACCACGACGCCGACGGAGGGGTTGTCGATGCCCTTGTTCTTCTCCGGGTCCTTGATGAACTTGACGAGGATGAAGGGCTCGACCTTGCCGCCCCACGACTTCTTGCTGTACATGCCCGAGCATTTATGCGGCTCGTCCTGGTTCTAGCGGCCGGTTAGCGCATGCACTGGCTGAGCATTCTGGCGGGACATACCAGCGTCACGTCCATGGCTGCCACTGCCGCCACCGTGGACAGCAGCAGCAGCGCGACATTGCGCAGCCGTGCCTTCATGCTGCTGCGACGTGTGAGGCCAGCTGGCGGAGCGGGCGGCTGAGGGCGGGCGGCGCGACAGGCAGCGGAATGCGGGTTCCAAGTATCTCTCCTCTCTCGGTCCTTATAGATGGGTGGTGCAGCATGGGGGCAGCATGGATGCCGTTTGCGTGGTGGTGTATAGCGTACTGTGTAGGTGCTTGCCGTGTTTGGGCTCGTCACCAAGTGTTGCCGTTAGCGCGCCTTCCCACGCAAACTGTGGCGCAGTTCCGCAGGCAGCCACGACCCGATCGATGAACACCGAGTCAGCCCAACGCAACCCTCACCGTCACCCCCACCCTCCCAGCATGCCAGGCAAACATCTTTCTCATGCGTCAGACGAGCCTTGCCGGCGATGCAAGCACAACCTCTCTGTGCTCGTTGTGCGCTCCGAGCCACTCTGCCAGTCAGTCCTGCGCCTTGTCACGTGAAGAAATAATTTCACCTAAAAACCATACAGTGACTGCTTCGCACGCTACGTCCACACCAAATGCATCAAGCGCCTCGAGTCATTCCGCGTCCACTTTGGAGCAGAGCAGCCGCCTCGGATCCTGGTGCCCCTGTCCTTTGGTGTCTCGTCACTCACGCTCCTGCACATTTTGAATCGACATCTCCAGACGCAAAAGAGCAAGACGGGCCGCACCGGATTCGCCATCAGCGCCGTATACATCCAGGACCCCGGGCAAGACCTCCCCGCTGAACATTGGTTGGAAAAGGCCCGTCAGCAGTACCCGGACCATCAGTATGCCTCGCTGCCGTTGCACGAGGTGTTCCGTCTCGTTCCGGATGATGCCTCACTCCAAGCCCTGGTTCCACAGCTGGAGCACCAGGGCAATGCGAGTCCTCAGCAACGGTTCGCTCATCTAATCAATTCTCTCTCCTCGGCCACAGCGCGTGCAGACGTACTCACCACCCTCCGGACCCGGCTGATCGTGGAGCACGCCCAACGCATCGGCTGCGAGAGTATCCTCTGGGGAGATAGCACGACGAGACTGGCCCAAAGGACACTCGCAGAGACGGCAAAAGGGCGAGGTTTCTCCCTGCCCTGGCATATATCAGACGGCGCGTCACCGTTTGGCCTCCACTTCCACTACCCGCTTCGCGATGTCCTCAAAAAAGAGCTAGTATCTTACACCCACATGTCCGAACCCGGTTTAGCGGCACTCGTGCACGAGACTACACCAGGCGTCGCTCAAGCCTCTATGAGTTCCAAGAACACCACCATTGACGACCTGATGAAGCAGTACTTTGAGTCGGTCGAGGAAAACTTCCCCAGCATCGTCGCAAATGTCGTTCGGACTACGAGTAAGCTCGAGATACGTCCCGGTGCGGCTGCAGACCCACGATGTAGTCTTTGTAGCATGCCTGTGCCCGGCGGACGCTTTGGCATCCACGCATGGGGCGGTGATCAGCAAGATGGCCAAGACTTCACCTCTTCAGGTCGAAATAATCTCTGCCATGGCTGCACAAGATCAATACCCAAGCCCGTGGTGGGTTGTAGCGGCTCTTGAGCACACTAGTCTACTCTGTAATCGTCTACCCACCTCCCAAACGAAAGCCCTTGTATGCCCGCCAATCTAATAACGAGACTAGAATTCAAGACTCGGATTGGAAATTTTGTACATTCCCTTCACTAGACTAGAAAGAACGCACAACTACCTAGACTGCTACTTCGATAGCCTTCCTCCAAGACTTACCCTTGATTACTCTTCCCTTAGAACTCTCCTTTCTTCCCCCTACTGCACGTACAAAAGTAAAAACCCAAAACTACATACCACCCTCTCCCTCTTTTCCAAGACCAAATCCGACGCACCAATGCTGCTAAAGTCCGCTGCAGAAGGAAATAGAAACATGAAAATGAGTCTACACCGGCAAAGAACAACAAAGCCTTAGCGAATAACACAAATCTACAGGCTCAAATTCTTCTAGTCTACAATCTTCTTCCCCCGCCGGGTGTTTCTCCTTCTAGCGCTACTGCTAGAGCAATGCTCCTACTGTGTAGGAAATGGTTGCAGCAAACCGAAAGCAAAATCACGCATCCAACCCATCCTTCTCCACCAACCGTCTAACAACATCAACAACCTCGCTTTCCCTCTCACTAATCCCTTTCCCGGGCTCCTTGACCATGCCATCCAAAACAGCATCCAACATGCCCCTCAGCCGACTGACCAACACGCCGATCCGCGCCCAGCCCCTCAATCGTATCCACTCATCCACCACCAATCCTCTACCCAGCGTATCGACTTGTATCTGCCCACCAAACATAAGCAAGCTGTATGCATTGAACGGCGTGATATCGCGGATGAAGACTTTGGACGTAGCCATCTTGTTGAAGTACGCAACAAACGACGCATTTGATGGGAACGTCTGGGATGAGAACAGTGTCGAAGAAGGGTGCACGAAAATCCGTCCGTTTTCGTGGTTGAAATATTTGATCTCGCGCGCTTCCGGGTCGAGTTCAACGGCGCCTGCAATGCCAGCGGCAAATTTCTTGTCAGGAAGCTGAATGCGCGCGATTTGTGGATTGAAAGAGCCTGCAATGAGCGCTCGCAACAGAGCGTCGTTGGCATTGTGTTTGTTGTACAAACCATGCGTTGATACATTGGCGGAGGCGTAGTGTGTGGGTATGAACGAGATCTCTTTGAGAGCAGAAAGATACTGGGTACGATTGGAGGCTATGTCAAACATGGTCTGGGGCGACAGTCGGTTGTCCTGACACCAGAAGCGCAAATCCCGTGTGGGCATGCCTTTGCTGCGCAATGCGGACCACTGTTCGTACGCGCGTAGATCGACAAGCAGATCGCCTTGATTGTTGGAGAATGACGCGCGAACTCGGTTGAACGCATCGCGTATATCCTGATCGCGCTCTCTGGGCGACATAAAAGGACTGCGAGCGGTCAAGACGGAGGCGATAGTCAAGGCGGCCTCAAGACAGCCAAACGTGGCACCGTATACAAGAAGCTTGCCCAGACGCAGGTCCGCTGGGATCATGGACATGTGGCGCCCCAGCGCAGTCAGTTCGTCGTCCGTGATTGCGCCCATCTGCGAGAGTAGTTTGACCGCACCTTCCACCGCCGTAGTTTCCGGTGGTGTAAGTGCCGAAGCGAGAAAGCCCGAAACGTCGTGGACGCCCATCGCTTTGATAGAGAGACACATCTGCTCGAGTGGCACGCGCCGAATTTCTGGATCAGGCCGCTCCATCATTTTCGCTTCAGCGTTCTGGGTGTATAGCTTGTAGCAATCACCCGCTCGCACGCGTCCTGCTCGGCCGCGACGCTGTTTGCAAGCCGCTTTCGAAGCCCAAGTCTCGGCCAGGCGAACCATGTTGCTCTGTGGATCATAACTCGTCTCCTTGACTCTACCGGTGTCGATGACCGCGACAATATCCTCGATCGTAATTGACGTTTCAGCAACGTTGGTACATGCGATGACCTTGCGCCTCCCATGGGGCGGGGGTGGAAAGACGCGCTTTTGTTCGGCGGGTAGAAGTGATGCATGTAAAGGCAGGGCGTGAAGGTTTGCAAACTGGCTGAGCGTCTGTATGGTGCGATCGATCTCCATGGTACCCGGGAGAAATATTAAAATACCCCCGTCCTTGGATCCTAGCTGGCGGTCAATGTGACGGACAGTCTCTGCAATAAGATCGTAGTTGATTCCGAAACCAAGACTCCGGAGATTAGCAGCGAACGACTTCTCGTCGTTCTCCTCTTCATTGCCGTAGCCCCTGAAGCCAGTGAGCTGCATAACATCGTCGATATAGTAATCGTGTACAGGATGGGTGCGGCCTTCGATCTCAACGCGACCTACCGGTCCTACTTGTTTGAAGTATGCCTCAAAGACCTCGGCGTCTAGCGTTGCGCTCATCAGTATGACCTTGAGGTCCTGACGCTTGTGCAGAATCTGACGTAGTAGAACAAGCAAAAAGTCGGTATCGAGACTGCGCTCATGCACTTCGTCGACAACGACATGGCTGACATCTGCAAGCGCAGCGACGACGTCGTCAGCGTTGCCACCAGACGTTTGCAGTCGCCTGAGCAGGACACCCGTGGTAACGAAAGTAATCTTGGTCACGCCGGGCTTTTGCTTGGACTCTCCGCGGATGGTATAACCAATCTCTTCACCGACCCGCGAGCATCGTTCATCCGCCACACGATCGGCGAGGCCTAACGCGGATATTCTGCGCGGCTGTGTACAGATGATGTTCGCAACGGCACCGAGTTCTCGCTGTATTAGATCGTCCAGAACGAACTGCATAGACTGCGTCGACTTCCCCGAACCGGTCTCACCTGAGATGATGGTGACTTTGCAGTTGTTCACGGTTCGAACAATGTCCTCCCTCAAACGCCAGGCGGGGAGAGACTGCCGAACGTTCATCATCTTCTGCTGGGCTGCGGACGCTTGTTTAGCCTGCCAGTCCGACAACATGCTTTGACTGGTAGGCGTTCGCGGTGTCCAGTCGATGGGCTTGCGGGCTCTGCCCTTCCCTCTTCGCTTTTGATTTTGTTGTTCTGTTGCGTGATCGGCGGCTGCAAGGCCGGACGATACGTCGGTTAGTCTGCCAGGATTCTGGAAGATGTCGCCAGCGTGCGATTGGAGCCAGTCTACGATATCGTATATCATTGGCATGCCAATGAAGTTGGCTTCAGCATGTAGGAGGGCCTGTCTGATAATGCTCAGCCGGATATAAGCAGGGATGGCGGCCTCGAAGGTAATGATGGGGACAACAGCGGGATAGGGTCCGAACGGCTTCCTGGCCTGCAAAACGAGCCTCTTCCCTTGCTGCTTGACATCTAGTTCGATGCGACACAGGTCAGGAGATGCTCGTGAGAAGAGTCGTTCATAGATGGCTTCGAGTGACGACATCTCGACCTCCCAGGGATCCTCGTCGGGTGATTCTCCGGTACCATGGTCTGCAACGGAGAGCTGTGCCAGGTCTTGGGCAATCGTGCTGTCGTCCTCGTCCGGCCGGAGAAGTCGCGCCTGCAGCAGCGCAGCGGCCTTCCTCTCGTCCCCACCCTGGCTGTCGTAGGCTTCCTCGCAGAGATCGCCGGAGTAGCCAGCGGCGGCGAGGCGCTTCACAGCACCCTCGCGCTTGAGATTAGCACTGGCCATGCTCACGCCAGCGACATAGCCCTCAGGCAGCGACCACGGCGGCAGATCGTCTTCCGGCACGTGGATAAGGAGCCACTCGATGATCTCCTCGCGGTCTTTCCCGATGTCGGCGGCCTCTTCGACGTGACTTCTGCGGAAGCCGAGGTCGGCGATGTCCCCGATCAGCTTGGTCTTGGTGGGCGCGTCTAGGGCGATGCCGTTCGGGTTCCAGCGTGCGTCGCGCCGGATCAGCCGCTCGGCCTCCTTTCGCGTCCGCTTTCCGAGCTCGATCTTGGGCACCCGCTCCCAGCCCTTCAGCAGCGTTCGGCTGGGCGCGGGGCCGTGGGCGTTGGGCATGGCGGCGCCGGGCTGGAGATTGTGGGCCTTCTGCGCCTCGGCCTGCTGCTTCTGCCTCTTCTCGCGGGCTTTGGCGGCCGCCTCCCGGGCCTTCTCGCGCTCTGCGAATCCGAGGAAGGGGTCGGCCTCGTACAGGCAGCCCTTGCCGTCCTGCTCGTCTCGCTTCTTCAGCTCCGTGAACTGGCCCTTCCACAGATCCTTGTACGTCGGCGGCAGCATCATGTGCACGTTCTTCCCGCTGGCGACGCGGAAGAGCACATAGGCGGCGGCAAAGTTGCGGGCTTCGACCGCCGTGGGCTGGCGCGCCTGGTCTTCGAGCTCGGCCGGGATCCTGATCGGCGGCAGCGTCGTCGTCTCGCGCGTCTTGGCGTTCACCTTGGACAGCACCACGGCGTAGGCGAAGTGCTTGTCGCCGTCTTTGCGCTGTTGGTGTTGGCGATTAGTCTTCGTACGTAATGGGCATCTGCATCCCCGAAGCGGCACTCACGATGCGATAGTCGGGCTTGCCCCAGCGCTGCTGCTGGAAATGCTCCGACAGCAGGTTGACGGGCAGTTTGCCCGTCCATGACGCTCCTGCCACCAGCGTCCTGGTGTCTGGCTTCTTGGGCGCGCTGTCGTCCTGGGCCGCCGCTGCCCCGCCAGCGCTCTCGCCCTTCTTCTTCTTGGCTTTGCCGTCGCCGAAGACGATAAAACTGGTGTCTTCCTCGGGCGCAACAGTCTTCTTCGCGGGTTTGCCGCGCGGCGGGTGCGCGTTCTTCGGCATCGTAATAGCAGCGATAGGTACCTACGCCCACGCCATGAAACCAGAGGAGCTGCGATAGGAACACGGCACCGGTAGGTATCCGGCTTGTTTGTGGGCTGTCGTCGCTAGATTGGAAAGATCTCAGCCGCCAGATGTAGAACTCGACCAGTTTCCCACGTATCCCGACACCAGCGCAGGAAGAGCGACGCGTGCTGGAGCCATGATTGCGGATGCCTTCGCTCGAAAACTGTCTGTGCAGTCCCAAATTCCATGACCGCTCCCTGCAGGGATCGCTCGCCTCGCCACGCTTGGACCACCAGTTTGGCGGCATCCTCATTGTTCCGAATTGCGAATACTGCAGACGCGCTTTACCAAGTACTTTGTGTTGGGCGCTGACATGTTTGATGAAGCTTTACATACTGTTGCATGCACCTTTGTTGATGGGACAAGTTCTACACACGACTCCGAGCTTCCTTTCGCGAACTGCAGGGGTGCTGCGCGGGAAACATCGGACCACGATGACTTCCTCAAGCAACGGCAATCACACGCTTGAAGAGCAGCAAGCCCACGATGCGGTCACCGCTGAGGAGATAACGGGCGCTGAAGCTCCCAATAGACCCAATAGCTCCAAAACCGCTGCTGTGCAGAAGCGACCGAACGCTTGTACGTTCCGACGCACTTCCTAGCCGACTCAACACGGAACCTTAACTCACGTTGCAGTTACAGAACTCATGGCGCCGTCAAAGAAACCAAAGCCTGCTGCTACGCCTGCGGCCGACGCTCCAGGTCTTGCCGACACGGCGAAGAACACCATCACGGGCTTGGACCGGCGCGATGGGCTGGGCGTATACATCGAGAAGCCTGAGACCAACCCCGACGGGAGGGTACTCGAATACGACGATGATTGGGTTGTAATAACTGACAAGTATCCCAAGGCGAGGTATGCCGACGAACAATACCATTGGGAACTCATGATACTCATCTTCGTGCAGTGTACATCTCCTCCTGCTTCCTCGCAAGCCCGAATATTACAACCGCCATCCCCTGAAAGTGCTCTCAGAAGACGCCACCTTTCTTGCCCAAGTCCGCAAGCGTGTCATACCCCTAAGGGAGCTCGCAGCCTCTGAACTTCGCCGGCAGTACGGCCACTTCAGTGCCTCAGACAAGCCATATCAGGGTGCCCTCGAGATGCTGATGAGCTCGCCAGATCCACCACCACCTGAAGAACGAGCTGCGCTTCTACCCTATGGACGAGACTGGACCGCAGACATAGTGACGGGCGTGCACACGCGTCCGTCCATGAATCACCTGCACATCCACATCTTCAGTCGGGACATGTGGTCGCCATGCATGAAGCACAAGAAACACTATCTGAGTTTCAACACTAGCTTCTTAGTGCGGTTGGACGAATTTCCCATCAAATATAGCAACAGGTACCATCCGGGCGATTGGCCTAGCTGGGACATGGAGTGTTGGCGGTGTGGGAAGAACTTCAAGAACAAGTTTGCGGCACTGAAGCAGCATTTAGCCGACGAGTTGGAGGCTTGGAAACAGGAGTAGTTGATGAGCCAACACTGACGGTCTGCTACTGGCTCAAAAGTTCTACTGGCCCAAGAGTTCTACTTTAGAAGCATTTGATGTAGCACCTTTTGGCTCGACCGCTGTGCCTCTTTCAAGAGTGAATGTGATGATTGATAATCATCGGAGTATGTGAGTGTCACGACAAGCCGGGCAATTAGTATGCAATTGCTACTCGAGACTCAGGGTTAGTATCGCCGTGGCAAGAATGGTAACCCATGCCAGATTTTACATTATGTTTGATATTGAATCCTCGCCTGACAGGGGCTTCCATGATCTCGGTAGCAGATCTCTCCGCCAGAAGATTCGAAACTGCTTCATGCTGCATGCGTTTAGTGTTACACGACACCTTGCACATGTTGGCTGGCTCAGGTCATCGTTTCGGTCCGTACTCGTCCTTAATGGCGCGGGGGATCCGCATTGTTTGCCAGTTCGGTTCTGTCAGACCGTCTTGGCAACACAAGCCTTTTAAGAGTTGGAAACATATGATGCAGCCCTAGTCGGTGTTGTTGTTGTTGGTTGTCATCCAAGGGTCGCGCTTTCTCACTGGCCACTGGGCAAGGGACCTGGACAGTCGCAACTGCTGTACGCGCAACCTCGCCTCCATACCACACTCCACCACTACGTTCACTCAAAACTTCTAGCCACCATCACCGTCCCACTTCATGCGCACCTTGAGTTGCTCGCCGATGTTGCCATGCCACTCGATTATAGGTGTTTCTACCTGGTTTCGGCGGGGCTGATGATGGTGAACACCAACACCCCACCAACACTGGGGGTCTCCTCACTTCCCGGCCGCAGATCCCAACCAAGCACAAACATCGAAGCTTCACTGCCTGGCGCGGTTCCAGATGTCTGCTCTTTGCAGCATGAAAGACCATGCCGGATCAGGAAAGGGAGAGGCTTGATCTCAAGGCAGCGCCCGTTCCAGCGACGACAACTCGGCACTCTTCACGCGTCTGCCTAGAGTACTCTGTGTAGCAGGAAAAAATACGACTGCGCCACTCTGTTTATACGATGCGTGACCTCCTTATCCGACAGGCTGCCATGACGATAGGGCGAGGGCACGATGTTGAGCTTAGGGTGAATGCCCCAGGCATCTCATCGTGGCTGTGCACTTCACAGAGCTGGTTACCAGCGAATCACATACCGTGTGGCCATGCAGCGTGGCTTGACAGCCTTCATCTCGTCATGGGCAGGCGCACCGGCAGGCTCTCCAGAAATACTGCGCCCGGGCTTGCGTTGATCTATAATATTGTCGTCAAGGACGCCCCAGCGGAGTTTTGGTATACGTTTTCCCTTCCCTACGCTCTCAGCCCCCTACCTAGCTAGGTACCTATTCTTAGGTATCCTCACTTGGCGATGGCAATCCAGCAGCGCACGCAAACGAGCATCATGCTCACTTTCAAAATATTACAATTTGTCAAACAGCTTCGTCGACGTGTTACGCCGCGTGTGTTCGATGGCTCAATCGAAACAAGCAATCTTGGCGTCCAAGCCCCGCCGACTCTTCGGAAGATCTCCGATGGTCTGTTCCGGATCAGCATGGAGAGTTCGGTTGCTCCCGTGCCCGCAATACGAAACGTCCAGGGTGATAAACTGCAGCAGTACGTTCAAGGAAGCTTTTTGTTTGGTTTCATGTACTGAATCATCGGGCACAGAATGCTTGGTTCGGTCGACAGCAAACTGCGTCCTGCAGAGAGCGTGTTCTCGGCCGTCGCGGGCGACAACAACCTCTTTCTCCAACACAGCAATGCGTCCATCTTAGAGGGCTGCTCCATGTGCGAGACGGTGCAGAAGTTGGCGGTAGTGCACGATGCCCTCAGTGTGCTCTCTGATTGCCGCCTGCAGTACGGAGACGACTGGCTGTTGGCCCAAGGGCTTGATGCAGGGCTCGATATAGATGAGAACTTCATTGCTAATTTTGAGCATATGTTGCTGCGGCTTCAGGCAGAGCTCATCGAGGCTCTGGCACGCAAGGCGCTCGAGGCGCTGCTTGGCGGCGGACACGACAAGAAGCAGCGCAAACTTCTGGCTTGGTTTACTGAATTCGCAGAGAAACCCCAGTGCCTTGGTGCATCCTTTCCATGGACCATCAAGCCGGCGCTGGCTGTGCTCTGGGGTGTGTGCTGGATGTTCTACGATGAAGAGATCCCCAGAGGCGGCGTGAGGTTGGACAAGGTACTACAGAACCTCGACCTGCCATGGGATACGGAGGCGTCGTCAGACTGTGA
This sequence comes from Decorospora gaudefroyi, assembly GCA_010015605.1. Taxonomy (NCBI): domain Eukaryota; kingdom Fungi; phylum Ascomycota; class Dothideomycetes; order Pleosporales; family Pleosporaceae; genus Decorospora; species Decorospora gaudefroyi. The sequence continues at coordinate 27,197 of ML975411.1, forward strand.
GTCTCACAATCTACGAGTTGTAGCATGTATGGCGGCGTTACTAACTTTGTAGACCTGGACCTCGGTCGCGAGCTGATTGGTGGGCATCCGCGACACGCAACGCATCCGGCCGGCGCAGACGTGCAAGTGGGCCTCGACAGCGACCTGTTTCCGCCACGAAACACGGGAACGTGTGAGTCCGAACTGACATCGGATCCGGATCGTCTTACGAACAGGTTGCCGGTCGTCGTGGTCAGTCATGCTGTCGGTAAGTGCCCAGTCAGGTGTACCCCGTTTCATCGCTTGTCGTGTTTGGCGATCACCCCAGTTGGTGTTGGTACCAACTAAGGTATCTGATTAACTTGTTTCAGCCTTGACTACCGTAGATGTAACTTGAACTAACAGAGGCAGACGAAGATACTTATTATGGCCTTGTCGCCCAGGACTTTTCGATAGACAACCATTGTTTGCCGCCTCAAAACCAAGGTCCTGCTGCGCCACTCACGGTCTTTCCGCACCTTGGCTCCGACTACGACCAGAATCCTTGGCACTCATACACTTTGCCACAAGACGGTCCACGTCATCTGATCGCTTCTGAATCTGATCCTGCTCCGAGAGTAGGAGTCACCGGAGCGGCGGAAAGCGGTTTCTTTGCTCAGCCACAAACTGCCTTCGCGTCGCCTAGTATATATCAACTAGGCCGCCAACCTCACGCCTTGCCACACCACCCAAATTCTTCCTTCAACAACTATTACGCAGACCCCCGATACATTATGGCAGACACTCAGACAGTACACGATGCGCACCAGCACCAGCACAAGCGCACAATTTCGACCGTGTCAATCAACTCGGCTACCGACATGCCCACTCCAGTCAGCCTATCAGGGCCTCGATCTCCCCTCATGTCTCCAACTGCGAGCGAGCGAACACACATGTTAACAAGCCCGCAAAGCCAGACACATAGTCACAGCCGGGGCATCTCTGTGGACTCTTCGCAAGATGGGGACGACCACGGATCGCTACGGAAGAACCACAGCTACAAGCGCGCCGAGGAAGCGCCGCGCAATCAAGATGGCAAGATGGTGTGCAAGTACCAGGAGTGCCGCGGTCTATATTTCGATCGAAAATGTGAATGGAGGTAAGTCAAAACCAAGCATCATCTTCAGCATACCATGTTTACTAACTTCACTGCAGCAAACACATGGACAAGCATGACCGACCCTACAAATGCAACGTCAAGGGTTGCGAAAAGCTCCAAGGCTTCACATATAGCGGCGGTCTCCTACGGCACGAACGCGAGGTGCACAAGATGCATGGCGGAACCAACAAGTCGCTTTTCTGCCCAGTGCGCGAGTGCAAACGCAGCTCAGGCGCCGGCTTCACACGGAAAGAGAACCTAGCAGAGCACATTCGCCGCGTCCACCGCCGCACATCCATGTCAGTAGATATGGGCGGCATGGTGATTACTCGACGAGGCACCAGTATGGAGGGCTCACCCATCGCTGAGTCACGAATTGCGTCCGAGTCACCGTACAACCGCGCCATGGACTACCACGAAGATGACGATGGTATGAGTCTGAAGCGCAAGCGTGGTGGCTCTGACGCTGGCTTTTCAGACCGTGGCAATGAAGATATGCGCGCCGAGATTAAGCGTCTTCGACAGGAAAACGAAGAGAAGGATTCACGTTTACACCAGCTGGAGCAGGCTGTTATGGCGCTGCAGAAGAACTGCAGGTAAAGATTTTTTTCCCACTGGATTCCACTTTTCTTGTAATTTTCCTATCTTCTGGCAGGGGAATGTTTCGCTCATTTTGTACATATTACTCCGAGCGTTCGTTATCCTGCCTGTTTGTCACCTACTGTACATTATAATTTTCTTTCAGTGTCTATTTTGTCTGCATGGCTGGAACATGCCCCCCTCATTCACGAAGAGCGACGATACCAAAGATTGTATGGCGAATTTTCCAAAGGAAAGGAATGGTTATTAGAGAAGTCGCACGATACCCTCGCTCAGCAGAAGATGAAAGTTGTCACTTATTCAACTACGCTACTTAATAATACCAAGAAAGAATTATGCTCCATTCTCCAGTGCCCCTCATTTTTGTCTCTTTTGTTGTTATCGCAAGTGGAGGTTGCATTTGCCTTTTGGACCCCAAATGTCTGCCTGATGCGGGATTCGCTTTGCCGACGCCACATGCATTTCCTGGAGCCTAGCGCATCGCCTTGGCGATTTCGACCAGTCACACGGGTATGCAAATGTGTAGATCACGAAGGCAGACGTGCCCGTTGCTAAACTGTGAACGGCATCGGACGCGGATACGACCATGGGATCTTACCGGAGGTTCCTAGGTAGCTACAGTTACTCCGTATACGATCATGTATTGCATTATTCAACACAACTCCGCTATCTACACAGTTGATAAGTATTCATTTTACCCCCCTTCCATCCTCTTCCGCAGCGTTCCGCGCGTCGTAAAAGTAGACGTCATCTATCCTACACTTTCCGCCCAAACAAACCCCTGTGCCCTGTCCCGCACATTATTGAAGCTACCAGAGAAATACCTCCCTCCCGAGTCCCGCCAACCCAAGAGACGTTTCGGACGAATGAAGTCGGCAATAGGTACCTATTCATCAAATTTTTAGGCATCAACAAAACACGTAATAACGCGTACCACGCTTTATGATTAGCCGCGAACGCGGTGTCACATGGCCCTCCGTCTGCGTCCAATCAAGGGTAGTAAAATTCTTAAGGCGAGCTACCTAGTGACCCCCAAAGTATGGCCATGTATGACTCCTCTACTACTATAACCGGTTATTTTGTTTATTTTTGGTGACGTGTAGTTTGAGTTTAGTCACCCCAGCTGGAGAGGGGACGGCACGGTGGGGTATTGGTGCAGGGCGTGTGGCGGTGCATGATCGTGCAGCTGACAGGGGTCTAAAATCTTGGGACAGGGGGAGGATGACTCGGTCGACGATCATCGCTGCAACGCCACATGTGCAGCATTTCGCGATTGTGATTATTGCGACTTTCTGGTTTTCGTCGGAATCGCACGTTCTTGCTCCCCCCACCGGGGAAAGAGCTGTGTTGTTGAATTTTAGAGCTCGGGTACAGACACTGAAGTTTCTAGACAGGACGTACGGTACTTTTTCGAGGAGTCTTGTATTAGTAAGTTACCTTCTCTTTTGCAAATTGCGTAGGTAGGTGTTGGGCGCTTGATGTACTTACCTGCAGCAGCATGTAAGTACTGTCAAGGCAGTCTAGATGCTTTGCTGGCTTTTGTTCTTTGAAAGCACGTTACTCATTCTAATCGAACCCCTAGAGCTGCCAAGCCTAAAGCTAGACGTGAGTATGCAACAGTCAATCAAGACAAGACCAAGCATCACCGCGAAAGCTGCTGTGAATGCGGACATGTTTAGCAGATATAAATTATAGCGCTTCGACACTTGTATACGGTATACCTATTTCTACAGACAGACAGACAGACATTACTATTCCTAGAACTACTCGATTGATTCGACGAGGCATACACTTCTACATACTTTTTATCGGATATATTTTACGACGATTAACACTACTCGAGCCCTTACGCGGATAGGCAGCAGCTAAACGCCAGAACATTTGTACACTCGTTCACAATAATGTGTATAGAAATTCGGTTAAGATGTCCCTACTGTAGAAACAGGAAGTACCCCCCTTACAAGGATTCGCCACCGACCCAAGAGGACTGTCCACAAAAGGGAACATAGGTCATGTCGATGGGTACCAACGGGTATATAGGCAGGGTCCTGCCAACATCCCGTGCGAGGGCTGCCCCTTGACTCAACAGGAACGGTTGGAGATTTCCTCGCCATTTGTATTTGCTCAGCAGAATTTCCGCAGTGTACCAGCGGAGGCAACGGAATCAAATGTGTTGCCGACTCATGCACCTCCCGACACGTTACCATCCCAATCTTCGCACACAGATCAGCATCGGTACGGCGATGTCCGTGACTCTTTCCCCGGTTACGACCCAAATAGATTTCCAGATGAGCGACTACATCGACCAAGCCAGAGACAGTCAGGGCCATCTCAATCTTCGCAGACAGATCAGCCTCGGTACGGCGATGCCCGTGACTCTTTTCCCAGTTACGACCCAAATAGATTTCTAGCAGGAGATGACCACTCAGGTCGACACAGCCAGAGACAACCAGGGCATGAGCTCCCCCTCCAACCGTCTCCGCCCAAGGGCAGGGCCGAGGGTACGGCTCAGCAACGAGTCCTAGGCCGCAAGTCGCGTACGCCGCCCACGCCGCCCACCCAGCCTGAACCACGTGCACCACGAAGAGGAAACACGCAACCCTTGCCCTTGGACACCAGTGGTGGAGAGGGGAGCTACTTGAATTACCCAACGCCTGCGGCGCCCCACCACCATCAACCACCCGCAAGACCAGATAGGCAACCCACGTCCTCAGGTACAAGAGCACACGGACATGGCTTTGGGGATCTATTACATCCGACCAATGATCCACCATCAACTACACAGACTACGAGCACGACGCATCATCACGCTCCGGCAGGCCAGCCCACATCTACAGGCCCAGCTGGTTCTGGCAGAAACCCCTCACATGTACCGCCGCCACCACCAGCTGCCCATCACACGACGACGACGACGACGACGACAACGACGACGCATCATCACGCTTCGGCAGGCCATTCCACATCCACAGGCCCAGCTGCACATGTACCGCCACCACCACCACCACAACGACGACGCATCATCACGCTCCAGCAGGCCAGCCCACATTCACAGGCCAATCCAGTTCTGGAAGAAGCGTCAACCTGATGAATACCCGCAGCAACCGTAAGCAGCACCACACACTCTCATCCAAGTTCAACTCCACAAGCAGGCGCGCCACACGCTTCTTCCTCGTCCTCGTCGAAGAAGAGATCCAAGCCAAAGGGTAAGCCGGGTGACTATGAGAAGGGAGGGAAGTGGTATAACAAGGATGGGAAGAAGATTGAGAAGCCCAAGTAAATAGTGTGGGATAGCGTGGGGGGTTTTGTTGAATGGGAGATAGAGGGTGGGGTAGCATGTGGTTATTGATTATATGTGTTTTATCTCTAGGCAAAAGAGTACCGGTAGCTAGACTAAGGTAAGTGGGGCGGGCCCCACAAGCCTTTGAGAAATCGAGTAGAAGTAATGAAATTGTTTTATTATTAGGTACTCTTTTTGTTTTTGAGGTGGTACTACGTTAACGTATTCAAGCCATGCGTATACTCACACCTAAACCCTCTCCGATCCCGTCTAACTATTCACACACTTCTCCTCAATTCAACGGCGTACCAAACTTTGACACCCACCCACTTCCCCCCCCTCTCCCCTACCCTTCCACTTTCAACGTCCTCTCTCCGCATCTCCCTCTCACACACACCCAACACATCGAACCCAGCTGCTCGCGCCGCATCAAGCGTCTCTTCCACCGTATATACATAGCTCTGTCCCCGGACCTTGACGCCTTGGTCGTTGACAAAGCCCGCTTGTGACACACGGCCCATATCCGCATGCATATTCGTAACCAGTGCCAGACCACCGGGAATCAATAATGCGTGCAAGGTGCAGAAGAAATGGATTATGGGTACGTGTTCGAGGACTAGGGTTGAAATTACTGCGTGAACGGGTTGAAGGGGTGGCGAGAGGGCGGGTAGTGGAGATGCGGCGGGCGAGGAAGTTGGGGGAAAGCAGTCACAGCTATCCAACCTCAACTCTACTCTGCTTTTCTTTTCCTTGGCTAGCGAACTGAGTTTGGTAGCAGCGACTTGCAGCATTCGAGTCGAGAAATCCAGACCGGTTATACTAACGCGCTGGTCACGTGGCCAATCATATGACAGCAGTCTAGCAGTGTTGCGACCTGTTCCACAGCCAAGATCGAGTACGGAAACATGCGGTGACGTGCTACTGATCCGGGATAGGAACTCTGGGAGTCGGGTGCCCAGTTCGATGTCGTCGGTTGCTTGAAGCATGTTGCCATCGTTATCGTAGACCGATGCCCATTGGTCGTATGCGACTTGAGTTGGGATGTGTTGTACGGGTGTTGGTGCAGAGGGCTTGGTCGGCTGGATGGCCGGCGCCGATGTGATTTGGCTTTGCTTGGACATTTGCTGATTTTCGAAGAGCGGATTTGGCGAAGCCTTTGGAGTCTCGATGGTATCTGAGGTGCCGACATCTGATTTTGGGTCTGATTCGGTGGTCGAGAAGGAGGTATTTGCGTTGGTTGGCGGATGCAAGTCCACGAGTGACGTGTCAAAGGTCATGTCGATGGATGTCGGCTGAGTCATCATGGCCAAGTTCTGCATCAGTGTCTCTGTCAGGGTCGGATACCTCTCTGGGTTTGTGCTCGTCAACAGGTGCTTTCAGACAATGACGGATGAGGAGCAAGGAATATAAGTAGGGGCCAATGACTCTTCCCTGCGCCCTCTGTGCATTCTGCATTTCCTGATTAGGCAATGTGTCGTGCAGCTTCCCGTAGCATGAGTCATATCTGCATTTAACTTAACGCGTCGGCTGCCCCAACATCAGTCCACGTCGAACTCCCGTCTTGAGCATGGAGCGAAGTCGTTCCACGCGGTTTTTTTTTCAATGCAATAGAGACATGATCCGTTCCTATCTCGCTTCTGATAATACATTCGTATAGTCACAACCCACCAGGCTCTGCCGTGCAGCGTGTCGCATTCAAGAGGCTTCCGAAAAGTACTCAGCCAGTATGCGGTCCCGGTGCCGGACCAGGGACTTGCGCGACATTAACGCGTCGCGCAGACGCGTGTCTATCCATCCTTTGCCGAGTGTGTCGTCCAACAGCAGATGGGTATACGCAAAAACGGTCGCATCGAACAGGCCCGGTCTCGAGGCTCCAAAGAACCACGCGTCCTTGGCTAGCAGCATGTCCAGGGCTGCAAACGCCTCTTCCGCCTGACTGTGAAGTGTGGCGTCGTTGTCGATGCTGGAGAAGGTGAGCAGCTCTGTTTCGGCTGCTAGGCGAAGCTCGCGCGCTATGGTGAGGCGGACGAAAGGATTGCGAGAGGTGGGCAGGATGTACAAGGGTTCGGCTATGGTGGTCGCATTGTGGGAGAGGTAGACGCTGTAGAGCTGGAATGTCGTGTTAGCAACAGCGCAGATGCTGGGTTGGGCTTAGCCTACCCAAGCCCTCCGTATCCGATGGTCTAGCAGACTCGAGTATGCCTCGTAGCGCACGTCTCCGGGCTCTTCTATTGCCTTCTCGCTGTTGTTCATGGCCCATCGCTGCAGCTTTCCAGACGGAACGGGCTGTGTCTGCTTATGCGGCTCCGGCGACAAGGGAAGCAAAAAAGGCAGCGAGCCGCTCGGTGAGGCATGGTTGTTCGCTGACGCTATTCGGAAGGGCAGCTTGGAGAACTTGAGGTATGCCTGGAGGTAGTACTATGAGCTTGGCTGCGGGGGAGGCGGGGAACAGCAGGCGAGCGTTTACCTGCCACTTCAAGCACGCTGGATTGTACGATGGCGCGCCATCACGTGCACCTTCAGCAGTAGTGAAGACATACAGGACGTGTGCATTGCGGTGCCGTGGTGCTCGTTGCGGGACGTCGTTGACGGGGTATGTGAGGAGTGGGAATCGGTCGAAAAGCTGCTTTATCGGCACGGGCACGGAAAAGATGCTGCGCGATGGAGCTGGTTGTCTGTTGGCTGGGGCATTTTTACTGCTTTCGTCGGTTTGCGACATCATGGCTGTGCGTGGGTGATGCGCGGCCATAAGGTCGCAGAAAGTTCACTACTAGGCGGCGGTAGGTACAGGGCCACCTCGGAGGAGAGTCGCTCGCCTATTTGCCCTGGCTGAGCTTGGTGCCTGCAAACTTTAACCAACCACTCTCACCAAACTGGACATAACCTCGAGGAAACATACTTAAGGGTAGACATCAAGCCTATCGTGGTGGAGTTTGAGCAGCATCTAATGATTACACGGGAAACGAACAGGGTGTTGAATGTTCCCAGAGTGGAATTCCCATTGGCGAATATAAACCCCGCATCTGAGGCGGAAAAGACTTAGGTATACGACAAGTTGATGATTGGGCTTGTGGCGAAAACGAAGTGTTTTTAATGCTCAGGTGACGCCATGCGACTCTGGAGTCTGAGAGATGGGAGCTCGACCCGGTCAGCACATGTCCCCCACATCTTGTCAGCCTCACGTTGTTGCTGACAGGGATGCTGACCAGCGGAAAAGGCATTCTCATACTAGGTACAGCTGGCAGCACCAACAACCACGGCAATATCTATGCTTCGACTACCGATAGTTTGATTAGGGGAAGGATTTTATAGGCAACTGTTGCGAGCATGGGATTGATTGACACAGAGCCTCGCATAAAGATGGACACCAAAACAGGGTGTCCACTGTCGACCATCATCGTGCCGCGCGTTAGCTTTCCCCGCATTTCCTCCTTGGGATGTGGAACCTAGCCGGACGGCGCGGGGTGTGCATATCAGCACCGCCCTGTCTCCCTGCATCGTCAGACCTCTCGTGCTTTTTCCTCTTTTCGCCAGACAATCCGAGCAAGCAGCCATGAATTTCGTTGACGTGCAACCGAAGTCGTTTCTCGACTATGCTTGGACATCGCCCTCGTCCACAGCGATGAACACCATCAAGCCGTCCAAAACGAGTCGCAAACAGAATAGGTGTTGTGACCAGTGCCGGAAGGGGAAGAGGGCGTGCGACGCTGCCATTCTCGAAGATACATTATTGGAAACGAATAAATCTAGAGGGAACCCGACCGTCTTCCATTATAGTGGTAAGCCACGTTCCTGCTGAGGGTGCGGTGCGGGGCTGTCAGCTGATCCATGCAGATGTATATGGCCCGTTGGCGTCGTGTGGCAATTGTGAGAAGACTAAAAAGAGTTGCACATTCGAATGGCTGCGCTCACAGCGCGTGTTGCAAGCTTCACAACCACAAGTAGGTGCTGCGCCACCGCCAAAACGCCGTCGGACCCGGAGCAATTCGTCTGGCGAGACCAAAAAACGAACCGAGAGTCCTCCATCTAACGCAGTTGAGAAAATGCCTGCGAGCGACCATATCCCCCCGCCCGGCACTGATTCAACGGAACTGGGTGTAACCTTTGGTGACTTTCCCTGCGGGGCGTCCATGTTTGCTATAGATCCTACAATGGCCTTGTTCCAACAACCGTCGCCTATGTCGCAGGAAGATGGCCTTAGACCCGGTCTGGATCAATTAAATGGCGTGCCCGAAGAATACTGGACTCCCATTGAATGCGACTCAGGCAAAGGTTCGTCACTAGGCACGTTATCCGAGTTTAGCGATGATCATCTCGAGCGCGATAGTCGAATTGCAAGCAACACAACTAGCAACGGTCTCATAACAGCCGTTACCCCGGCACAAAGAGCTGTCTCGTGTACCGGTCGAAAAAGACGTCGCCGCAGCCCGTCAACATCAAATTCGAACGGTGCGCCTCCTTACCCAGCAATATCGTTTGCCAGCGACCTTCTTTCATCGACCAATAACGCGTACTTGAATGAAAGTTTGCTGAGGATCTATCATGACAGCTTCGAGAACGCACTTGCATGTTGGGTGACCGAGAGGACCTGTCCCTACAGCGCGAAGTCGGACCATTTGCTGGCTACCAATGCTAGACCGGACTGGAATCGCATCTACTATCGAGTGTGTCGTCTTGACAGGCTGGCATCAGCAACCAGAAGGCGGAAACTTACCGACAACGAAGACAAGGCAGCATCCAGAGCCCTGAATTTAGCCGTGTTTGCCTTTGCTTCACAATGGGCCCAGTCGAGTCAAAGAAGCAGAATGAGATACCCATTCCGGACTGTCTCGGACGACCGTGGAAGTGAGGTCTTCAGTGGTGAAGAAGGAATTTATCCACCAAGCGGAATCGAATTCGATCGCACGATTCAAATATCTACGTGGCATGAGGCACGTAGTGCGTTGCAAAAGGCAGGGGATGTCGAGTCTTTTCGGGTGGTACTAGCTCAAATCATTTTTGCATTGACGCAGAAGCCGGTTGAGGCGGATGATGGAAATCAGGACAGCTCGGTATTGGTGTTGACAGCGGATTCGATAAACTCCGAAGCTGAACGGAAAGAGCAAGCAGGTAATGGCAAGCCAATTGATGCCGTAGATGGCGATATGGAAGAGTGCGAAGGTTTAATGGCGAAACTAGACCTCGCAATTGAAGCGGATGGACCTCCTGTACACCTGGAATCGGGTCTGCGGCTCATCCATTCTTTAAGGTCTCGGATGGCCATGTGTGGAGGTGCTCGTCGAAGCAGGCCAGAGGTTCCACGATGCGCATCCTCAAGACGCTCGTCAGGAATGCGTTTTGAAGACGCAGATCGTGCAACGGTCGACCTGCTGTTCTGGCTTGGGGTTATGTTCGACACCTTGTCAGCAGCAATGCACAAGCGACCTCTGGTAGTGTCTGACGAAGACAGCGATATCGTACTCAATGAAAGTATGCAGAAGGAGCAAACAGCTAGCAAAGGCTCGGAACCAGTAGCGACGGACTCGGGTGAAGGACTTTGGGACGAATATCTATTCTCTCGTCAGCAAGAGCATTCGCCGGCCACCCCGACCCGATGGCCCTGTTCTTTCGACCAAGCTGCAGCCTCGCTCTGCGATGCAGCGCCGGTCAAGGTGCTGCTTTTCAGGAGAGTCTGCCGAATCCAGACTCTTCTCACGCGGAACACACGAGGCAGGAAAGTAGAGGAATCTATCAGTGCAGCGTTGGACGTGTGCAACCACTGGCAGTCATTATACGCACCTTTCATCCGAGACTGTATTCAGAACCACGACCGTCTCCCTCCTCGCGTACAATCATGGTATGTTTGTGTTGCTGGGCACTGGCACCTTGCAGCGCTTCTCCTGGCAGACCTGGTGGAGATTGTCGATGAGTCCGAACTTGGACTGGCAACAGCGACCGAGCAACGCATCTCGAGCCTCTTCCTCGCGCGGTTCCGTGAAAGCAACTGCCGGGTTCTCTCGGACCTCGCGAAATGTGCGTGCCCACGAGAAGACGCTTCATTTCCCCAGTCGCGCGAGTTCCATTTCGCCGTCAGTGAGGGAGCGTTATTGACAGAACCATGGACTGAGGTATTGATTCGGGCATTTGCCAAAGCGGGCGTATTGTTGTTAGAGTCTGACGCACTCCTATCATCGATCTTGGACCAGGAGGATGCGTTTCAACGAGCGGACCATTGTATTAAGGCGTTGTGGTTTCTGGGTAGGAAATCTGACATGGCCCTCTCAGCGGCAAAAATTCTGGGAAACGCTTTGAAGCAGCGGCGAAAAAGTGCGCACGACAGAGTCAGCGACATGAGTATTTTCCTGGAAGGCGATTTATGGCAAGGGCTGGATGGGCTGGATGGGGCGTTCGGGCCGGACTGTGAGCCATAGAGAGAGGAAAAATGTAGTCCTAATTGTACAACATACACGTTGGAGCAAAACAAGAGGCGAAGTGAAGTGAGATGCAAGGAGTGCGTGATGTTGATGAGTACTGAGATGGGGCACGCACGGACCGGGCGCACGTCACGTGATTTCGCGTATCTGAGACGGAGGTTCCGTCCGCCGTTGGAAGGAGCGCTAGGAAAGACGCGTGCCCACCTCCGACACTACCAAGTCTCCCTGATGTCCGCACATTATTATTGATTTTGGCTTGCATATCATAGAGAGCCACGTAACAGCCAAAATACTTTGCTCGCTCGCCGCCAGGCCAAGGGCACATTCCAGTGAAACGCGCAGGTCGCGTTAGGTAGAAGGCGTACAGGCGGCTAGCCAGACATTCCTGCCCAATCCCCCACCTCCACCACACGTCGCATCATGGGACTCCCGGCGTATGTGTGGATTCGCACCCTGACTACATACGCCTTCGCTAATATACCGCAATAGGCTATGGGACATGATTAGGCGCCACGAAGAAAGCATCCCGATGGCGCAGCTCGCCGAAGAGCACCACCGACGCCATGGCAAGCCGCTCCGGATCGCCGTCGACGAGGCGGACTGGCGCTTCAACAACCTCACAGCGCAGCAGGTCTACACCATCCGGGAGACGTCGAAAGAGGCGGCATTCCAGGGCATCGAAAAAGCCATGTTCTACCGCATCTGCCGCCTCCTCACCCTGGGCATTCAGCTCATTGTCGTCTTCGATGGCCCCGGCCGCCCCTGGAAGCGAGGCAAGAGGGGGCAGTGCAAGATCAATTTTGAGGAGCGGCGTCTTCTCAAGGACATGCTGACTTGCTTCGGCATGCCATATCATGAAGCGCCAGGGGAAGCCGAGGCCGAGTGTGCTCGCCTCCAGGTTCTGGGCATGGTCGACGCCGTTTGGTCGCAGGACTCCGACTGTCTTATGTTCGGCTGCCAAACGTGGATCCACGACGACCGCATCGCGAAAGAGAAGGGCAACACAGACCGGTCCAAGGAAAACACCAAAAAGAACGCCAAGTACGCTCGCGTCGTCAAAGCGCGCGACATGCAGGAGAAGTACGGACTGGATCGGGAGGGCCTAGTGCTGTTTGCAATGCTCGTGGGTGGGGACTACGACAAAGGCCTCCCGCAGTGTGGGCCTTCTACAGCTATACAGGCCGCCAAGCGAGGGCTCGGTCGCAGCCTCTGTGCCTGTCGAAGTCAAGGAGACTGTGACCTTTGGACTGTAGAGCTGGCCGTGTTCCTCCAGACGACGTCTCGCGGACGTAGCATCCCTATCCCCCCCGCTTTCCCCGATTACAAGACTCTGAAGAAATACTACAGCCCTAAGGTCTCGAGCGATGAGCAGCTCCTTAATAATTCCAGACTGAATCTCGATTGCTCTCGTCCGATCCAGGAATCTAAGCTGCTAGAGGTCATGTCGTCTAGGTTTAACATCTGGGGTCGACTGTACATGAACTGGGTGGGACCTGTGCTCCTGACCCAAAGTCTAATGGCAAGAGATCCTCTTCTTCCGAAAGAGGCAGTACATGAAATCCGGATTACCAAAAGCAGGGCCAAGAAGATCGACGACCAGCCACCAATGCGTATCCTGGAGCGCAAGCTGACCTTCTCCCCTTTTGGCATCACTGCCTTTGCACGAACTGATTTTGAGGGCGACCGACTGGGCTATTGGAACGGCAATATGGAAGACTTGTTTGATCCTACTCATCGAGTGGAATGCGAGATACCAGAGTATTGGCTTCGAAAGGTTCTTCCTCCGGATGTGCTAGATCCACCGCCAGCTCCACCGAAGCGGACGCCGAAGCGTAAACGACAAGCAGGTGGTGATGATGAGGAAGTTATTGAGGCATCAACTACCACCAAGCGAAGACGGAACGTCAAGCAGGCCGAAAATCCGGGTACACTTCCATCGAAAGCGTTAGCCTCACCAGCTACACAAGCAAATACGCAACAACTTCCTGACTTTCTTCAGCTAACCGAGTCCGAAGATGAGATGGTCTCTCGCCAACCTCCAAACATTCGCTCTCGCGTACAAGCACCAATCTTTTTGACGCCCTCTCATGTTTTTGATATCGGCTCATCAGAGCCATCGGAAGACGAGGCAGATTTGCCCGTTTCTAGTTGCCATGCCTCTCGTACTCCTTCGAGAATGAACCGTCTTGCAGAAGCTGGGCTTTCTGAGATGTTGGATGAAGAGGATGAAGACATGCAACTAGCACTACGCTTGAGTATGCAGGGACGACCAACAAACGGTGAATATGACAGCATATTTGCCATGAGGGAAGCAGGCAGAAAGATAAATGGCCAGTCGGTACCTTCGTGGTCAATGGACAAACCGACAAGCCCGACCGCTCGTCCAGCATCAGATGGAGAAATACCCCCGGCTCGATCAAACCGATCAGGCCATTCCACAGGAGTCACTCGCCTGGCTGCTGGTAGAGTAGAACCCGCGCCCGTGTATATACCCGACCGGTCTTTGACTCAAAACGCCACTATACCTAGCACGTCAGACACCGGACACGTCGCCTATTCAGAGTCGAGCCTCTCTACATATTGCGAAGTTTCTACTGCTGAGATCCGCGCTGCCCGACTAAGGCACTTTGCGACATCCTCTGCAACTCCTACGCTTTCCACCAAAGATACTCGCAAGCCTCTTCCTTCGCCGCCGACTGTTAAACCTAAAAAAAGAGCAACAACAACTTATCAACTACCGGCCGGCGTCGATTGCATTGATCTAACGGATGATTGAGTCTCTGACGATATGCTGGGCGTGGAGACATGGTCCCTACGTTCGATCTACTGTTACTAATCACCCGATTCCTCTCCATGGGGTTTCACTCTGCCTAACCAAGCAGTGAATGGCTCTGTTGATCTTGCCGCGTCAGTGCTTCTGGGCCACAGCGGGCAGCTTGTAGGCTATTCACTATCGGCTGCAAGTCGCTCCCCCTTCGATAAAAGAACCTTTGCCCTCTCCTGTTCTACTCATTCTGCATAAGCACGCCCCTCAACCGTGAACAGACATCAACTCCTCCCATCGTTACGACATATCAACCCACCATGGCATCAACTACGATTCTCTACGAGGACTTTGTTAATTGCATTCTTGCGATTGCCCCGAACACCGACACGCCAGGCGAACCATCGTGCCACATCTGTGGCCGTGAGTATGGAACCGCTGGTCCTGGTCCCGAAGCTCACCTAGACTACCTTAGTCAACTTCCCGGCGCTTTTAAGAAGATCTTCATCGAGAAATCTGTCGATGCCGTCCGTACGCCTTGTGGCCACACCTTCTGTACTTTCTGCCTCGGCGTGTGGTGCGTGGGCAAGGACCATGGCACATGTCCCATTTGCCGTGCACCAATTCGTTTTCCTTCTTCCTCCGACGGCGACAATACAGATGATGGTATGCCTGATGCTGGAGTTGAGGGGTTGTCTTTAACCCTCAACTTATCAACACCTACGGCAGCGACAATATACGAGATTCTGAACATGCAAGTTCGGCAACTCCTGACGACAACCACCCAGATGCCGTTCGTGTGGAACGCATCAGCCATGCTTCATGATCTTCCCAAGATTATGGTCACTGTCGCTCGCCGCATATACTACCAAGGCCTGAGGCCCAGGGTGGGCGTTCCCAAGGACCTTTCATACATGAAGCTACACAACCCCATGAACCGCATGATCGACCCCTCGAGCACTACCCACGATCTCGGGTTCTTCCAGCGCCCGGACGCACCACTAGTCAAGCATTCAGATGCGCAGAAGCTGTACGAGGTTCTCTGCATCCGCATCAGGGACATCGAGGACGTCCACGACCGGTGCGCCAACTGGGAGGGCTTAGCGCGGACTCTTTTGTACAAGCTGGGTAACGAAGTGATGCCGAGGGCGAATGGAGGTGTGGACTCGGCCAAGTGGTGGGCGTATGTGTGGTGTGTTGTTAAGGCGCTGCTGGTCTGGCAGGCGTACTGTGAGCGGGCGCACACGCTATCATTTACAGCGCGGCAAGCTTCGCTCATGCGCGCACAGGAGCTCGAAACTGAGTTTGAGGAAGATGATCAGCCTATCCGCACGCTCACGTTGGAGTGAAAGGCTTGTTGCGCTTTAGCACTCGAGAGGGTAGGATGGTGAAGATAGACAAAAGATGAAATGCATGCATATAGTAATATCTATTCCTACTAGCCAACTCCCACGATATCTGAAAATGGCGTTACGTGTCGCGCGCGAGCTTTGTGATTGTGCTGTGCACGTGGGTGCTGTTCGCGAGGAGTGTGAAGCTATTTCCCCATTTTTCACTACGCGGAACCCGAAACCCGCACTTTCGAGCAGGATCAAGGATTCAAAACGGTCAGCGACACGAACAAGCTTTCCCAATCAGTCACGAAGGATGCGTTCGGATTCATCGTTTAATTTGCAATAGCGCAGGAGGTGGTTTTTGAGGGTAAAGGAATGAGACAATTAACCAACAAGCTCTCAAAACATCTGAAGCCTAGCGAGCCCGTTCATGACCAACTACCTTCACCCAAAGTAGTCCATCCATTTGATCCACCTAATACATCCCTTTCTACACCTAGAGCACTCAACCGATCTCTCGTTATACCGCCTATTCGGAGTAATATTTATATCCACATCTACCCTTCCACCAGCCTCGTCTCGCAGCCACTTCGCCAGCGGCAAAAACTCTCTGTAATCAGGAGTATCGTACGAATCCAGCGAAGTAGGGCATCTTAGCTTCAAGAGTTTAAGAGACGTATGGGTGAAGAGAAGATGCAAGCCTGTAGTCGATACAAGTTCGAGTACAGTCTTAAGACAAGACGTGTCTTCCGAAGTGAATAGTATAGCGCGTGGAATCGGTATCTTGAGTACTTGTAGGTTCGGACAGCGGATAATCAGGTCATGTAGCGGAGACCGGCGTGTGTACTGCGTTTGTAGCGTGGTGATTTGGAGTTTCCTTACTCCCTTCAATAACATACCCTCAGGTACATCGCACACTAGATCATCTACGCTTACTATCTTGACCACTTCCACGCTTAGTAGCGTGCGGTGCAGAATCGCCTTGGCGGCTTCCTCGGCGATCTGCGCGTTGGGTTGGAGGCACTCGGGTATCTGCGTGCGGATGTAGGAGAGCGCGGATGAGTTTGCTGGGATGGATAGGGTAGGGATGTTGGGAACGACGTGAGAGTAGATTTCGTTGCGCACTTCGAGGGGTAGACGATGGAAAGGGCTGGCGTGGGTGCGCATTGTGAATGTGTGTGTGAAAGCGCACGCTAACTGTGGAGATGGAAATTAAAGAAGGCGAGTTTGAGAAACTTTATACTGCCCTATATACTCATTTTTGCAGGCCATTCGAGACACTGGTGATTCGAGACATGGCTGTGCTTGAGGAGTAGGTGTGGCTGTTCTTGTGTCGTAGGCTGCGAGGTTGTTTCGTTGTGGCGCAGCGGTTGATTATGCACCGCCATGATGTCTCAGGCCGCTGTCCAAACGCTATTACCGTACGAGAGGCGAAAACCAATTTCTCCACCTTCATCGTACCTAGCAGTGGGGATTCAAGGCTCGAAGGGTCGAGAATAGGTAACAAAACCTTGGAACGCTAACTACGTCTAGTTAACAGATATACGTTACATAATCTGTATTTTGCTAGACTGATCTATCTTCCAGCAGCACGGCGGTCCAAACTCACATAATCATCTCTCCGCGCTTGCAGGGACATTGGAAACAAATACCGAAAGAACAGCAGCGTATCCAGCAGATACCGCCATCATCTCGAAGCTCGACACCTTTAGGAAGAGCGAGACAAGGAAAGACAAGATGATAATGCATACCGAAACAACTATCAGCTGAATGTTCTTTGACGACTGGTGCGACATGATGGCCAAGGGTGCAATGATGAAGACAGCCGTCAAGGCTGCAGTCGTCACACGTCCGACGACCTCAGCTATCAGTATCGTGTTCTGGTACGACCACCGCTGCTGTCTACCAGCGACCGATCCAAGACCTTCGCTGTTGCTCTTAGCCTTTCGCGACAGTCGCCAGTACCTAAAGGCCCGCAAGTACTTGTGGAGCCAGCGCTGGAACGGGTCAGTCCGCGATCGGGTTCCTAGGTCCACCCTAAGCAGCCTGGTCTTGTGTACTTCGTACAGACTAAGATCGTCCCGCAGACTAGCCTGCTGCTCATCGTCGAGAAGTGAAAAGGTCTCCATGGTCATGATGTTGTTGAAAGCAGCAAGCGCTTCGTCTATGTGGCCGGCACCTGTTAGCGTAAGGGGTCAGAGTAGGTAGAGCTACCAGCACACACTGTACTCTTTGATGAGATGACGCAACTTCGAGATGAACTCTTGGGTGATCACATCGTTGATCTTTGGGACTTCGGCGTCCCTCTTGCCGTGCTGAAGGCCGAGCCGGTCGGCTGGCGAAGGACTCAGATCAAGGCTAAGACCAGCTTGGTAGATCGTGTGGTCCATATCGGCGATCTCGTTCTCGAGGAAGCGGAGGTTCAGCAATTGCGTAGTCTTGAAACGACGGAAGCCGTGAAGCGTGAGATTGTTGTCCGCAGTGCTGGCAATCCAACATTTTCGAAAGGCATCGACCGAGTCTGTACGGCCCAAGGGTTCGCTGATTGGGGTTGAAGTAGACATTAGCGGTGATAACGCAATAAACGTGGAGCAGCGGGACTATATCAGCCTCGTATGTGCGCAGTAAATGTGCGAGTAAAAGCGATGTTATGGATGAAAGAGTCGATGTCGCAGCAAGGGTGGAATCGATAGTTATTGTTAAGTTATATAAGTTGCGTGCTGAGTGTTACACATACCCGTGATACCGTAACACCTACCGTACTCCCCACTATTCCGTAAGTGCACTAGGTAGCCACGCGCACATCCCAGCGCCGCGTCCTCGATTCATCAACGTCTTCCCAGCCGTGCCAGCGTGCCAGCATCTCGCAGGCGTCTCGCAGTGCACACAGCACCGAGCTCACGACTTTTGGCTCACGGCTCCTACCGGCAGCTCCCAGCTGATGTGCCTGGCGAAGGCACGAGGACCAGGCTGAGGTGGAGAGACTGCCTGCGACTAGCCTGAGGCGACAACGCCACTACTGAACGCCTCCTTCGCGCTCTCGCGGCGAGGGGCGACAACAGCTTTTTCTGTCACTTGCGTTATTAGAGCAGGTCGTGACTTGACTTCACCCATCTCTCTTGGGTAGGGCTGAGGCTACGTGTTGTGCTTTTGCGCATCACAGATGATATCTGTTGGGGAAGGGGAATCACAGCTTGCTCCGACAATAATGCAGGTGAGAAATCTGCCAAGCTGCAGGGCCATGCTGCCATGGGCAAATGATCACACAAGGCTGAAGCGACAACAGATGTCGAAAGCGCTGCTGCTGCTGCCAGACTACAGTATGATCAATCCCTCCTTTCCGCATGCATCGTCTCCCAACAGGCATACGTCCATCCCTCCCCGTCCCTCGTAATTGCCCCGAATGCCGCGCCGACTACGCCGCGCCGACTACACGGTCGGATGGGTGTGCGCGCTGTCTGTCGAGCTGGCAGCGGCCGAGGCGATGCTTGACGAGAAACACGAAGACGCCATTCGCGAAGTCGGTGACAACGACGAGAACGTATACTGCATGGGATCTGTTGCAGGCCACAATGTCGTCATCGTGTGTCTTCCAGCGGGCCACATTGGAAACAACCCAGCCGCAACTGTGGCAACGCAGATGCGCGCAGCTTTCAAGGGCATCCGATTTGGGCTGATGGTGGGCATCGGCGGTGGAGTTCCTAGCGCAGAGGCAGACATTCGGCTTGGGGACGTGGTGGTCAGCCAGCCGCAGTGGAGCTCCGGCGGAGTGGTACAGTACGACTTTGGGAGAACAACGCCAAACGGGCTTGAGCGGATTGGATCGCTGAACTCCCCACCTCAGATACTGCTCAGCGCCGTAAGCACTATACGGGCAAATGCAATGATAGGCAAGAGTACGCTGCCAGACCACCTATCAACACTCGAGCGCATCTCTATCTTCCAGCGCCGCAGGGCAGGACCCGATCTTCTGTTCAAGGCATCCTACAATCACGAACACGGCACCACGTGCGACCAGTGTAGCGTCGAGAATCGACAACTACGACCAAAGCGCGAGAGCGGAGCAGAGGTGACGGTACACTACGGCACAATTGCGTCCGGCAACCAGGTGATGAAGGATGCTGCTGAGAGGGATAGAGTTAGCGCAGAGCTTGGTGGGGTATTGTGCTTTGAGATGGAGGCAGCGGGGCTGATAAACAGCTTTCCGTGCCTTGTTATTCGTGGCATCTCAGACTACGCCGATACACATAAGAACGGCAAGTGGCAGGCTCACACGGCAGGGACGGCAGCGGCGTATGCGAAGGAGTTGTTATCGGTGATACCAGCAGCAGAGGTGATGAATACACGCCGCGCAGAGGATGCCATGAATAGTGCAAGGAGTCAGTTCATCAGCGGTATTGCTGTCAAGCATGCATTCGAACTGATACAATTATAGAACGTTACCTCAAACTATCATTTCCTGATCACCCTTCCCACAAGCGCACAAAGGCTGGCATTTCTAGTAGCGCAGACAGTGGTTCTGCAGAGTAAGTCAAGCATGCCCTTCAATATCACTCCACCACTGAAGCTCTGCTGATCATGACAGGCAGCGAACTGGTGCGTAGCCCCATTGTGCTGAGATGCGAGCTCGACCTGTTCTTACTAATTTATGCTAGTCCCTATCTACTTCCAGGAATCCTCGCGAATTCCGCTGAACGATGAACAGAAGCAGTGTCTTCTAGACTCTCTAAGATTCGACCAGATTGATGCGCGTCAGATGACCATCAATACCGCCCACGCCAAGACGTGCAGATGGTTCTTGAGTTGTGAGCAGTACCTCAGCTGGCTCGATACATCTAAGCAAGGTGAACACCACGGCTTCTTATGGATCAAGGGCATGCCCGGGACAGGGAAGTCGACGCTCATGAAGTATGCGCTAGTTAATGCTCGCAAGGCGATGAAGGACCACATCGTACTCTCCTTCTTCTTCAACGCCCGCGGCAAGGACGTAGAGAAGTCAACTATTGGCACATACCGGTCACTGCTACTGCAGCTTCTCGAGCGTCTACCGGCGCTTCAAAGCGTCTTCGATTCGCTCAGCGCCTCAACATCAAGCTTCAGCGCAGACCACAAGTGGAATGTCGAGTCGCTGAAGACGCTGCTAGAGCAAGCTATACGGGCCCTTGGAAATTCGTCTGTTGTATGCTTTATTGATGCGCTTGACGAGTGTGAAGAAGAGCAGGTTCGGGACATGATGCAGTTCTTCGAGCACATCAGCGATCTAGCGTTATCAAACGGCCTCCGCTTCCAGGTCTGTTTTTCGAGCCGGCACTACCCGCACATCACAATCCGCAACGGTTTAGAGCTCGTGCTCGAGGGGCAAGAGGGACACTCACAAGACATCACCGACTACGTCGAGACCGAGCTGAAGATCGGTAAGACCAAGGTCGCACAGCAAATTCGAGTTGAGCTTCAGGAGAAGTCATCCGGGATCTTCTTGTGGGTTGTTCTCGTAGTCGGCATCTTGAACAAAAGGTTCGACCGCGGGCAGGTCCATACGCTTCGACGAACACTACGAGAGATCCCTCGCAACTTGCACGAGCTGTTCCGCGATATCTTGACGCGAGACGCACACAACAAAGACGGACTGGTCTTATGTATCCAGTGGATACTTTTTGCAAAGCAGCCGCTCAGTCCTGAGCAGCTGTATCATGCGATCCTATCGGGCGTTGATCTCGAAGAGGTGACAGAATGGGATCCCGAGGAGACCACTAAGGACTTGGTCAAGCGATTCATCCTCTATTCGTGCAAAGGTCTCGCCGAGGTCACTGTGTCCAAGGAGCCGAAAGCCAAGTTCATACACGAGTCAGTGAGAGACTTCCTACTTAAGGAGAATGGCCTCGGCGAGATCTGGCCCGAGTTGAGAAGAAACTTCGAGGGCCAGAGCCACGAACGACTAAAGCAGTGCTGTCTCAATTACATCAGCCTCGACGTTCTCACCGCCTTGAAGATCCCCAACGATCTGCCAAAAGCTTCCTCGCAACAGGCGGCAAGCCTACGCAAGTCAGTAACGCAAATGTTCCCTTTCCTAGAGTATGCCGTTTGCAACGTGCTGTACCACGCGGAAAGAGCAGAAGGCGGAGGCATCTCTCAGGTGGCCCCACTGTACATAGTAGCAGAGAAAGGGGCGAGTTTAATGACTCAGATGCTGCTAGACAAAGGCGCCGACGTCAACGCCCAGGGCGGACACTACGGCAATGCACTCCAGGCAGCTTCAGTTGGAGGCCACAAAGAGGTCGTGACGCTGCTGCTAGACAAGGGCGCCGACGTCAACGCCCA
>ML975412.1:0-55907 GCA_010015605.1 Decorospora gaudefroyi
GTACATAGCCGTGACCTATATTTGTTTGATTGATTATGTAATGATCAATCAAACAAACAATTAATTGATTTTTATTTGTTTGTTGCGGAGTGTGAGAGCGAGGTTGGTCCCTCGGCGTCTCCCAGCTTCCCTTTGGTGCTTTCATCGTCGGTATCGTCCTGGGCGCCGCCGTCATTGCGTACAGCTCCGCTACAAACTTCACACGCGCATATGTCAAAGAGGGAAAAGTCGTTCCGGAAGAACGCCTCCCGCCCATGATCATCGGCGCCATCGCGCTCCCAGCCGGCCTCTTCTGGTTCGCGTGGACAAGCGATCCGACTATTAGCTGGGTACCTCAGGTCCTGTCCGTCGCGCTCCTCGGGTTTGGCTGCATGGTGCCATTCTGGCAAGGTATGAGCTATCTCATTGATTGCTATGGCTTCTATTCGAACAGCGCCATTGCGGTCAACACGTTCATTCGGTCATTTGCTGGAGCGTTCTTTCCCTTGTTTACACATGTTATGTATCACAATCTCGGGGTTCCATGGGCCTCAAGTCTGTTGGGTTTCATCTGCATTGTCTTTTTGCCGGTACCAATCTTGTTCTATATGTATGGCGCCAGGATAAGAGCAAAGAGTAAGTGGGCGCCTACGGCATAGTACCCCTAGAGAAAGAGAGGCCTGTTTTCGTCCAGCGTCCAGAGCGCCGCACATATAGATGTTCATTGTTGTACAATCCTCAGTATTTAGGGGTTTCAACCGTCTATCTACTTCCTGTCCACACTCACTCCTGTCCGACTGCTTTTCGAAGCCCGTTCCTGAGCTTTCTTCCCATTGCTCTTGTCCATCCACTTTTCTTATTATCCTTCACCTTGGCTTCAAGAAAGGCTGCCTCCCTTCTTTCCGCCTCCTCGTATGCACCCTTGAACTTGGACTGCCCCAGAGCACGAACACGGATTTCGATATCCGCTTCCGAAAGACCACAGAAGGATGACCACTCCATCTCTTGGAATAGCTCCTCCATGCGCCCCCTCGCGACTATCCAATATCCATGCATGAATGTTGGATCCCCAAGCAAGACGCCAGCCTCATCTTCCTTCCATCGAACCAGCATCGAGAACCCATGCTCTACCTTCATATGGTTCTCTTCGATCTCCCTCCTCGGCATAAGCCAATGTGTCTTCCAGTCCAAGCCGAACTGGTCGGTCGTGCCGTCGAAGACGAACTTCTCGCCGTTGCCGTCTGTGATCTGGAGGCAAGAGTGCCCAACGTCCCGATGGACGTCTCTCGCGGATCGAACGAGAAGGAGATGTGGCTTGGGGATGAAGCGGATGCTTTGGACGGGGCCGTAGTTGCGAAATAGGTCGCGTACCGCCCGCTTGACCATGGGCTCCATCGTTACGCAGAACGTGTCGCACCAGTTGCTCATTACCAGGGCACGATAGATGCGGTCCTGGTCGAACCGCGTTGGGTCCGCGCAGCTTCGTGCCGACTGGAAGTCCGGCGTGAAGAGCCAGATGGGGAAGTCGGACCGCATCTGCCCCTGGATTGAGACTATGTTTTTGATCTTTGGGATCGGGTAAGCGAAGACGGCTTGTTGCCAGATGATGAGGTGGATGAAGAGAACTTGGTGAGGAGTCAGTGTGGGCACACTACTGGTGCCGCTCATGGTGGTGGTGGTTGTTGTTTCTGACATGTTGGTGTTTAAGCTTTGGAAGCTCTGTGATATAGGTCTGAAGGGACGCTGAAAGTCGAGGTGACTTGAGCTTGCAGTGGGTGTGCAGTTGCTAGCGTGGGTCGCGTGCTCTTCATCAGAGACTCCGCGCTCACCAAAGGTCTCCACAGACGTTCATACCCACACGCTACAGTCAACAGCGAGACCGAATCTATCTGTCCCTGGAGTACCAATATACTGAAATGGCTACACAAGTTACTCTAAAGCAACTGTCGGTGGCCATCTTCGCCGACTGCAACGGCAGCGCTCCCAAGCCTTTCTGGGGTATGGTTATTATTCTCTAGATCAATCTCCTCCAATGCTAATAGAAGACTTGCAGGTCACGCCAGACAAGTCCCATATCGAAGTCAAGCAACTAGTCTGAGCCAACTCCAAGACCGCACTGGCGCTCATTCAAGGCGCCTGTTAGTCGAACCAACTGCCAGCATCATCTTGGGCAGATTACGGTCACGGCCCGTCCAGCACGCAGGGAGAGGGCCATTATCCAGCTCTATAAGCTGGCTGATAGTACGCACGACTACGCTTTCCACGCCGCCAATAACGTCGACGCGCTCATTGCCGGTCCCATCGAGCATACCACCGCCGAGTCCTTCCTCCTTCGCCGCTACTCTCTCATCTCCGCACCGCACACGTTCGAGAACAACGACCCCCCTCGCGCTGGCGTTCCAAGACACGGATATCGTTGCGACCCTCCCACCACACTCTAAGACGACCAAGGACATGGAGACATGATAAACGGCGCGTTGGAGGACTATAAACTCAATCTCAAGGCCACTCTGGAATCAAGCCCTTGAAAATCTTCGACAGACGATTCACGGCAGGTACAGAGGCTAACAATTACAAGGAATATCGGTCTCCTGGCTCCTTGCCACAAGCACGACGGTATTCAAACCGGTGGGTCTCACAATGTTCTAAGAAGGCAGCTAACGATCTTAACTAGGTTTCTCAACGGACGGTGACTGGATACACGGGGGCGGGGGCGTTTGCTTGGACAAGGTATTGTTTTACGCAGACTTGGAAGATGATCTGACTATAGGCGAGATAGGCTTCTTGTCTAGCATGGCTGCTGATGAAGCTAGCGAGTTGGACGGTGGGGAATAAGAGAGAAGGGAAGCACTGGAGCTATTATGGAAGAGGGCATTGGCAATACGGGTATATACAGAATATGAACGTGGCCTGTAACTGCTACGGCTTCCGATGGTGATAGTCCTGCGTGTCCTGTAGTTAATGAGGACGGCGTTACTGCTGTCACGTATAGTACCAGCAGTCCCTAATCTAGGCCCAACGTTCTCAGATGCATGAACATGAGATATCTAGGTAATATATATTTCCTAATAGCCATGGCGTTGTCCATTCAATTGGCATAACGCCGCCATCGGGTAGGCAGACACCACCGATGCGTACGCAGATTCCCCCAGAATCCCTTCTGTCCTTGGACTGTATATTAGCCCAACAAGGCCGAGCAAATAGTCTAGTGGACCTTCGGCATCCATAGGTGTATTCTCGGGGTATTACCATGACCAAAGCGTATTACTACCGCCTTCCTCTTGTACACAAGCATAATACATCCATTCGAGTCTGCATGAGCCGACTTACAGCTTCTTTCCATGCGCCTTCCAACTTGATCTGCCCTGGGACGCGTGCGGTATAGTGAAACCGTCGCTGTTTGCTGCCGTACTTTGGCTTCTTGTTCTGCTAAGGGGGGTGCTCGATTGAATTCGGGTCGCGTAGGTATCTAGCTGCCAGGAAGCTGTATCGTGCTTCCAAGCCAGGGCTCGGGGAACGGAATGTCGGATTGCTGGGCGGTGCTGTCCAAGGACGAGGGAGTTGCCGTACCGCGGTGAAGTGCGGAGGGCCTTGTGGATCTAAGGGCTTGCGTATTCTCAGCTATGATGTGTTTTGGCTGGGAACTGAAGCGCGATAAGTGGACTGACTGTGAAGACAAAGCGGTCTGTACGTGCCTTGCTTGTGCGGTAGCTATCAACACCTACCGAAGAGCTCTTTGATGCATCTCCAGTCCCATAATCGTACAAAAGACGTCGAAGAGGTCGATCGTGATGTAGCGATGGTATAGCTGCGGGTTCAGACCGTGAGGCGGGCCAGCAGCAAGCGCCGTGGGCTGAGCGGAGGTGAAAGATCGCGATAATGCATGGCTGCTGCAGTGTATAGACTCAGAACTAAACTTTTTGGATCGCAATGGTGTCGCAGGTGTTATGTGGAGGGGCAGGGGGGTGCATGTTCTCGGCGCGGGCGTTGGAGTCGAGGCGACTTTCTTCGCAGTGGATGGATAGTAATGGTAGTATTTGCGCCAACTTTTCAGTGATTAGGACGCCGCCGCCACTGTATTGCTGCAATATCTTCTGTTATACTCCTGCAATTCCTCGCATTCAAAGTAGTGTGACTCTCAGCCCTGTTCTGCTATCTTGTCGCGCCTGGTACTGCGACGCGTAAACAGGACAACAAGGCCCAGGAAGACGACACGGCTGTTGCCGACTACGGCCTGAAAAGCTCAAT
Organism: Decorospora gaudefroyi; assembly: GCA_010015605.1. Taxonomy (NCBI): domain Eukaryota; kingdom Fungi; phylum Ascomycota; class Dothideomycetes; order Pleosporales; family Pleosporaceae; genus Decorospora; species Decorospora gaudefroyi. Next base: position 4,228 of record ML975412.1, read on the forward strand.
TATCTGGAGAGGCCTCTGGATGTGATGAACCCAGAGGGGGCTAGGTGTCTGGTAGGTAGGCGAAGGCTGCAGCAGCTTTTGAGCCTCGCAGTAGACGCGTGAAGAAATGAGTATGCCTACTATGAGAGCCCCATGATGAACCTGCTCTATCTGCGCGATGTCAGTGTGTGGGAGGAAGTGCACCACCAATAGACCATGGTGCGGCCACAAAGTGGGTGAAAACCCAGAATGACCCAGGATGCAATAGTGGATGTGAACACCAAGAGAACCTCACAAAAGCCCAAAGAAGACATCCAAAGGCGAGTTCAAAGTAAACCTGAAGGGCACGCGCATGGTTCCAGTTCCAGCAGGAAGGCACTAGCCAGTAAAGCAAGCCGGCGCCCCAAGCAAACCCCAAAGGGGAAGAGCACCCTCACCTCCCTCCGCCCCCCACAAACCAACAAAAAAATAGCCTTTCGACTATATAATAGCAACAACTATTAATCACTTCGCCGATGGGGGCTTAACCCCCATCCGGCAGTAGGTATTAGAGTAGTTGGCGTAGTAGATAGATTTGCGAACATGAATTGTGGAACATTCACTAACTGTGATAGGGACAGGGACACCACCAAGCGCTCCCCGAGGGGAATGAGACCAAGGTCGAAACACTTTTTTGTCACTTCTTTTTTCTTTTGCGGACGTCAATAATAGGACGTGTTGAGTGGGGCAACGGGTGGAACTGGCTCGTGACAGTGCTCAGATTGGACGCGTGCCGCACCATAATATGCGTGTAAATATGGACGTTGTACTGCTTTTTTGGCTTTGCAAATAGCTCCTGCTTTCTTGTGTGTGGCTTGCACCGCTACGGCCCTCGCCTCTGGTTGTTTTGTGGCCAGGTGCCTTGGATCCTCGTGTTTTCACACTGCGGCGTCGACGGCAACGCCTGGAAACTCTCGCCTCACTTTCTACAGCGCTCTGCCAAAGGACTGAATGCATTTTCTTGCCTTACCAAGTTCTAATCAATGTGGAGAGGAGATGTCTAGTAGCGGCCGCCGGCGTGCAACTCGACGGGCCAGCAAGAAGCTATCACGCCTTTCCTGGCCAGTATGCGTGTCATAACACTCTCCTTGAAGGCCTTCATGGTGGGCTCGCCTGACGATCAGTCTAAATCCTCTGTATGCCACCCCGACTATGCGTTCCAAACCATGGGCAGCTGCTGCATCTCAGTAGCTGCAGTGAAGTCTGTGAACTGCCAGTGAAGCCAGAACGTATCGAAGCAGCAACCGAAAAGCTTCTAAAAGCTCAAAGTCTTTCTGGGTGACCGTGGGATCTCAAGAATTGGAAGGAGCATTGTTTCCGTGCGACGATGCTAGCGCAAAACCTGAGGGAGACCGCCTCTCGTGAGTTTTCCACCCACCTCGTAGATACCCCACCATTACCACCATCTTCACACCCTCTAATCACGAAATGGCTTCCGCAGTGAGCTTTGAAGAACACCTGCAGACGGGGCATGGCCTCGAGCGCCTCGACGGTTTACTCAACACTCTGCATCTCCTCCGCGCAGAGCACTATATGGACAGGAAGCTAGTATCCGACACATTCGTCAACGACGAGCACCATCTCCACGTCTGCAACCGCGCAAACCATGCGCCCGCAGCCTGCCCACGCCTAGCCACCTCCGTGAGCGCAAAGGGCCAGCAAGCCTTCCTCTCATACAACCAGTGCGTCTCCGTCGTCGAAAATTTTGCCCCCATCGTCGCCTACCTCGTCGCCTCGTTCCCAGCAAGACTCACGGTGCAAGAGGCGAACATAGGGGGCGTGCAGGAGACGCAGCGTTTGCGCATGTATTTCGTCGGATCTGGACTGGTGGCACGATATCGCGGGTTGCCACACCATGTTCAAGTTTACGCAGGACGTCGACGGCACGCGGTTCGAATCGGATTCTGATCCCACGGCGCCTCAATACGGTCGTGAGCAACGGCTCCTACACCCGGTGGAACACTACCCCACACAGCCTCCACAAGCCCTGAACACGGGCGGCGCGGCGCTGGGCTCGCGACACGCCGTACACCTGCGAGAGCTACATGGGGAGGAGGCTCTCCGGTACTTCCGCAGCGAGTTCACGGTGCTGAAAGCCGAAGCGTTCAACCGCACCATAAACAACATCCTCTTCCGCGAGCTGGTTCCCGTCGGTGGACCGACCGCGCTTTCCGACATGGAGGAAGAGTAATGGGCTGCTTTTGCGCGGAGGATATTCGATAGGGTAGCGGTGGGTTTGTAGCGCGTTAAGGAACGACTTAATGAGGCTGATAAGATGTCCCTCCTTGATAGGGGGAAAGAGTATACGAAGGTGGTGGAAGAGAATGTTGGGCTTGGACAGGATGGACATTGGATGTGTTTGCAGGCCCTGAGTAACGCGGGGGAAAGATCGCTTATGGGATATGTCGACAAGAAGATTTGAGAAGTAGGCGGGGGGTTAGGGGAGGTTGGGTGATTTCCTGTTCGTTGATAGCTTAGTAACAACAACATGTACTTTTCCGTTACCGAACTGACCAGCTTGGAAATAGGTGATTAATGATCGACCTTTTATGATATCAAGTCGATCATGTCATTCCAGCCAAGAATCTCCATTAGAGTATCCATGTCCGAATCCCATCAAACCTCTAAGAACGATAGTCAAAATTCCTGACGTTGGACTAGTGCGGCACTAAATTTCGTTTTCGGACAAGTTTTGCATCCGCGCCCCCACACGTTCGTTGGCAGGCTTGTGCTTCCACAGCAACGACAACATCATTTTCTAACAGGATGCCCAGAATGTCGGACACATGGAACGTGACGTGCGCATCATGCTATACCTACATGTGTGACGTGCGCTTTCAAAGAATGACGGTATACCTTAGACCAGCCGGAATAGCTGCTGTTAGCACACTGTGCGACCAGCGCCACTGAAAGCATGACAACAGTCTTCGCATGCGATGTAATCTCTAGGACATAACAGTCATATCAAACAGTGGGCGTAAGCCCTCAAAGCTTGATCTCGCTATTCATTTCAGGGTCGCATTTCCTTACTTCACGCGTGAGTAAAGACAATACCAATTGTCCCACCGGCCTAGACCAGCACTACCATCACAAGTAGCATTATGAAATTTGTCCTCTTCTCCAGGCATTAGCTCGTTTCGTTAGCTCAGTCTCATGCTCAAGGTGAACGCGACTCATCTCGCATCTCCCCACCAAACCCACCACCTGCACACACACACAACCACAGCAACAATTTACACCAATCGGATTCTACGCCCGTCCAGCATCAGCGTCTGGGAAGACGAGGACCCGTGGGAAGCCGCGCCCTGGAACGATCCTAGGCGCTACGACATCAGTCCGCCCTGCTACGGTCCGTCTCCTTGCGGCGTCGTTCGCGGCACCTCATCTAGATCTTGTCGTCGCTGCCCGGACGTTCCAGAGGGCGACATCGATTCGGGGCTCACGGGGTGGGTGTGTGTGTGCCATGATAGGCGATGTCGGGTGGACCACAGGAAACGCTGTGAGCGGCGACAGGTGATTCGGACAATTGCTCGGTTTGTCAGCTTGCAGGCCGGACTCGCCTTGGTCATGCGGGAGAAGCTTTTCTTCCAGGTTGTTCTTGGCTACGCGGATGATGTAGCGCCTGATGGCTTGCGTCGGCGGATAATATACTACAAAAACGGTTCGCGCCCGGCGAGCAAGGAGGCCCCGTTCGCAGCCGGGCTACCGCAGGCCGTCAAGATGGAGGCCATGTGTGTGGAACATTGTGTCGATTCGCTGGCGGAGACATATCAAACGTTGGCTTGGATGGCAGAAGGTAGGCCCCGCTGTTTACTCCTTCAGATACGCTCCCTCCAACTAACGAGTCAGACATGCCCATCCAGATCTGCGAGTTCGATGTCGTCCCCAACCCAGTCAAGCACATTGCCTTGCAGCTGACCGGCCAATCCCAGCCCGATGGACTGGCCATCTATCACACAGCCGTCGCCCTCATCCTGTAACGGGCTGAGCCCGAGGTCACATGACTAGGCTGCTGGCCTAGTCGCTTCCTTCCCTTCTGTCCCCCACCTTGCCTCAGCAATGCGTGGACCGTGCGCGAACACAAACAACATGAGATGGCAGCCACCTTCTCTCTTTCCCTTCATCTCGACTGTAAATAGCATCTGGGTTAGGTAGCTGGAATACAGTGCCTACAGACCGTTCACACATCCCGCGCGTGGACGATGAAGATAAGGATGACAGGTGGCGGCTGGGGCCACAGCTCGGAGAAATCTGGAACGAGGACGCGCGCGTTGCCGACGCTACGTATCCCCAGTTTGCGTACGGAACAAACTGCGATAAGGTTGGGGACTACGCGTGGGCCAAGACCAAGAACGCACTGGGGACTCAGGTTCGGCCGTTCGGGTACAGTTACGAACGACATCAGGACCGGGTGCAGAACAAGTCGAAGAAGGCGCTTGTTCGCGAAGCTGCTATACGGGTCGCGAACATGGCTGCCCGGCGTACGATCGAGAGCCTAGGTGGCCGACAGAATTTCATCGTCTTGAGTGGTCACCAGGGCTTCATGGCCGGTCGACAGCACCTCTTGACTGCGGTAGAACTCGACTTGGCGCACCTACGGATACAGCTAGATGACATCTTTTTCCACCCCTCTGGAATGCCGACGTTGAACACACATAGGAGGACAGACCTGGAGCTGCTGATTGACGAGCGTATGACTATGGGGCACGAGGAAGTAGCGGCGGCTTTCGCCCGCATGAAGACTAACGCGGCGCCGCCCCTAATGGTGGCTTCTGTCAGGGATGTTAATATGGAAGTACTTGCGTGGCGGCTAAGTGTCTTCCGGGCTATGGAGAGCAATGCTTTAACGGATTAGAACCTTCTATAGTTATGATGCGCTCAAGAGCAACGCGTAACAGGCTCCCTTTCCAGTTAGGGATCATGAATCAGAATAGTCCACCCTAGGGATTATCCTCACCTAGTTAGTGACGTGAGACAAGAAGTCCCAAATCTCTCCATAAAGTGTTCTTGCTTGTGCTCGATATCGCGCATAAGCGTGTCTCAAACAACTAAGTACGGCGCTTCCTTCTTAATTGGAGAAGACCGCGCGTACAGAGTAGGTAGCTTAATATCGATGATGATCTAGTCGTTTCCCTAAGTGGACTGTCACACACTACTAGTCACGCGCATGCAAACTGGGAACCAAAAAAGAAGAAAACAAGTCTAAACGTTAGCAACCTGCGGAATCGAACACTTGGGCAAAAAAAGTTCAGCCCGTGGTCGATTGCCTACATCTTCTCCGCCGTCTTCGAGTTCGGGACCTAGGGTTTTTGGACGTATGCGATGAATTCCTACCTACACCATGTTAGCAGACATTAGGACGCTGAAGTTATAGCTTTATATAGTGCTACGGAGTTAGTAGTAGTGGTAGTGACCTTGGAGCGTTTGGGTGGGGTCACTGGCATATGACTAATGGGCGGGGCGGGAAGAGTGCAGTGAACGTCACCCAGTATTGTCCGCTGCGAATACACCATCGTGCTTCGCCAATGTTACAGCCGGGAGGATGATAAAGCAGCTGGCCATGCTTATTGCTTACTCGACTCCTGGACTGGTATCTGCACTTCATGTATGCCGGTAAGGCTCTACGACGGGTTCAGGATTGAGCTTCGAAGTGCTTCAGAGTATCCTTGTCTTGCAACCCGTCGCTTTTGTGCTTAATGGAGGCTTTCCCAATCGTCTAATCATGATGCACATGCTGAACGATCTGCTGCAACATATGGGCAGTCGTATAATGCCGCGTCTTCGACACCAGGAGTTACGACCATGGTATTAGCGACCGGAGTGACATTCTTCGGCTCCACCCAAGTCGTTACTAGCATGTTTGGTATCTTGACGTGACTTATTCAAGCCTTTCTTGAGAACGAGTCGTGAACGTTGGCACGCTTGCATGAACATCATCACCATAGTACTCCACTACGGTCGACGCAACCCGGACGGTGTATCCCAGTCTCAGGTCAACGAGTGAGCTAATTCGCCTTTAGCACGAAGTGATCCGCTCGATCTCAGCGATGAGGATTCGTAACAACACCATCAGGCCCTTCTTCGTCAGATGTAGCCCTATTACATATGGTGGAACACGGTGCATATGATAGCTCATCGTTGTGCTCATGTACGCGTAGACAAGCGCATAAGCACGGGTGTTGTTGGATATTATCCCGTGGTTCAGGCCGTTGGGGTCAACGATGTGCGTGGATGCACAACCCATTTCGTTGCTCTGTTCCAATGCTCCCGCAGCCCGCAGGCCTTGAAGCGGAGTACTTCATGCTAGACGGCTCATGCAATCGTGGGCATCAAGGAAGAGACGGCTATATGGTACCGGCCACGCCTTCTCATGGCGCGATAGTCCTTGCACATCCTTATTATACGTTCGTGCGGCTCGAACACGGGTCGCAAGTTGAATCATTCCCCGCTCAAGCCTTGAATGTTCTCCCGCTTAGGCTGGGTGCGAAAGAGGGACACCATAAGATTTTGCAGTGACCCCCTTATCATGCACTTTGCCTAGTAACTTGCCCAGCAACTTGCCTGAGATATAAGCAAGCTGCTAGTCTTATAGCAAAATATCGTGCCGTGTTTTGCGTCGCATCCAGCATCCCTATCTCGATGTTCGTGGTTTTGCGGGGCGTCGCCGGGGCTTCAACAACACGATCTCAGCTTCCTTCACCACTCCGCCGCCGACGCACGAACACCATCACGACGGCCAACGATACCACACGGAGATCGAGGTACGAGTTTCTCCGTTGCTCATAATAATCGATACATGCACGGAAATGGCTCGGCAGTCATGGAAAATGTGTAGTGCGGGCGATGGCACGCACGGAGATGACTCTGAGAGGGAGCACGAGACCGCGACACCGCGGGCAGGTACTTCAGACACTGACACTCTCCGTGTATAAGGATGGACGCACTCATCTCGATGAAACTGCTTAGTCACACCCGCTTTGGAGCTTCCAGACGCTGTCCCCTTCCTTGATCGAATTTACACAGGGCTTGGCGGCGACGAGTTCTCGTCGTACTCCCTGACTGTGCTGCAGCATCGCGTCGAATGCTTAGACACAGATATCCTCTTTATTTGTAGAGGAGCGCGTCAGTAGCATCTCTGGGGTGTTTCGCCAGCTTGCGCGGTTGTGACTTTTTCGAAACTCCGCTCCGCAAGCCCCCACTATCTCTGGGCTACCTCGTCGGCAGGCTCAGCAAGTCCACATAGCTCATCGGTGCGCCAGCACGAGCAGATCTAGACAACCTCTGAAGCACAAGACTTGGTAATCGACTTAGGTCCTGCTGCTTGACGGAAACACAAATGCGGCAGTGGGAGTACGCAACATCCTCAACCGAGCCTCGCAACATCTGCCTATCCAGCCTAGCTCTTCAAGCGCGATAGGACCTGTTCGGCACATCTGCAGTCCAGGTTTCCTTTTCTGGAATGCCTTCCGCAATCCCGGGCATGCGACATGGACAAAGGCAGGCCACGACAAACATAGGCGGGGCACTCGCAGATCTGCCCAAGCCACGATATCGATACCAATCCAAGGACCACACCCGATGGCGGTAGCATGAGCCGATGGTGTGTCTTTGTCTAGCTTCAAAGCTTGGCGGTACTGCCTTTGTTCCCGTACGGCTTCTGGACCGCAAGGGCAACGTGCTGAAAGCTCTGGTACGGTGGCACCACGTCTCCTTCTCTTTTTATGAGCTGGGGTAGAGCGTAGCTAACACTTGGTGCAGAAACCAGCTCCTTAAGCCCATTGTCACAACATACCGGTGGCCGCATCTTGGCTCGATGAACGTATTGACTCGATACGTCTTCCGAGAACCTTTGGTCAAGCTTGAGAGTACGGCGAGTCCAAAGACGAACAACGGGGCGACCACCATTGCCAAGGTAGATCTGAAGCCGTCGGTAGCCTTTCAGACATCAACCGGAAGGGACCACAGACTCCCGAACCGTGCCAAATGAGCATACACCCTTGCGCAAGAATAGTCGTAGGATCATCAACGGGTGGAGGAGGGCCCCTTATTCCTGGCATCCATGGACGGCCCTGCTCGGCTTATACAAAGGCTGCGACCTGTGTCCTTTTGGCAACCCGATCATCTTTGCTAGTCTGCCGTACGGATAACGCAGCTCCAAGACACCCACCAGTACAAAGGTCGATGATAATAGATGGTTGCCAGCTTGCATAAGTTCTTGAACGAACGGGAACCAAGTGCTCGAACGAACTCAGATAGGCGGTAACCCCGGAAGGATGGCATGTGCCCTGCATCGGCGAAACGTTTCGTTTGTTTGAGCTGCTCGAAGCAACCCATGTCGGCCGCAACTAACTCTTTCTCATAGTGACGGATAGGTCTGCGTTGGAGCCACGAGACCTAGTCCTCCGTTCGTAACCGTCCTAGACTCTCCTATCTCGCGCGCATCGAACGTTGCCTCCTCGAATGACACAGCGTCGGTGGAAGCGTGAGTCGGAAGATACTACACCAGCGTAGAAGAGACGGATATTCAAGAGAGTGATACACGGTTGTTCGGCCGTAGCCAGATATCCAGATGCCATATCCAAAGCTCTCAGCGAGAGGAGACATGACAGCAAGACCCTCTCGTCCATCGTCAGCAGCAGTGCCCTCTCAGCGCACACGAACCGAACGACAGCCACCGGGGCTATACGGATTCCACATAAAAAGCTCAGGACAAGCTCGATATGTTTGAGATAGTGTGCAGGCACAAACAAGGTCTCGAGTGAGGTTTGGCATCATCGCAGGGTACGATGATGGAAGCCTCCATGCAAAGTTCGCCGGAAGAGACGGATTGAAAGAAGTGCATTTGGCCGAAGGAATGCAACAGACGTCTGGAGGTCATTCATGGTGCATCGACGGCGAGACCAGAAGGGGCCACGTAAAGCAGAGAACAATGTAGCACTGGCATACATCGTGGCAGAACGATTCATGACCTGTCGCGTGCCGGTAGGCAGGTGGAAAATCAGCATCATGATCGAGATCCCTGGTCGCTGAGCAAGTGGTGGCGAGCTCGATCCGTCGAGGGCATGAAGTTCGACCTCCACCCACTCCAACGTGATACCATCCGTTCGGGGTGCGTACATGCTGGGTCACCGAAGTAGACTTTTCGACCAAGTGCGAGGGTGTCTTTGCGGGAGTGGAACCTCGTCAGCCAGCCGAGAAGGTTGAGATGTATCCCGCTCGAGGGAAGCATACCGCCTCATCCGAATCCATGTCGAAAATCAGAGCTCCGATGCAAAAGCGGAATTGGGCGCAAGGAGACGCGAAAATGTAGCTTGGGCGAAAAAAGGCTTTTGGACCAGTCCTGCCATCTTCGACGCACCTCGCAAGCTCCTGGAGTACTCATGAAGCAGGCATGAGTGGGTTTTCGAGAAGGATGGCAAGAGGTTTGACGTTCAAAATGAGGTCGCGGAAAGTGCCATGGTGGGGTATGCCGTCTTCATCCGATACGGCAAGCATCCCGGACATTACCCATGGAAGGCCCGACCCGCTTTGCGCCCGCAAAGCCTCGCCTATCATCGCTGGCGGCATTGGACACAAGAGCTACGCCTACGAGCCAGAACTTCAGCGTGTCAAATCTGGACTCCGGGCTACCATGACAGTGCCTGATCTTGACACGATGACGAATGTCGATCAGATGCTGCGTCCTTCGTCTCACTTGCGATGATGACCACCATACTCTACCAATGGCTGTTGACGGACGACCACTATACCGTCATGTCGTTCTTCCTTTTAGGAAGACTCAGCCGTCAACACCTCGTCTCGGTGGTTGATCAAGCCGCTTTGAAAACGGTTTCGAGGGCATCACGACGGCATAGTAATGCCACAACGACCTCGTTAGGCTCACTGTCGTAATGGAAGTCCAGTATCATCTGAAAGGGGTCTTCCACCTCAGCGTCTGATCTCGCTGCAATGCTGTCGGACGCTTATTAGAGAGGTCTATCAGAGCCGTCTCATACCAACAGCGGTAACCCCCGCGACGGGGAACAGACGATTTGCGCAAAAGCGCGCGTAGGAAGAGCTCACTGTCGTGCATTTCAAACTGTTGTAATACTGCAGCGAACTTACCGTTCACTTTGAGGAAGTTGATGAAGAACAGCTTCGGTCGAAGCCAGACGGCGCACTCACGTTGAGAAGCGGAAGAACCGTTGCAAGGAAATGCCGGCGAGGATATATGCTCCAGGGTGATTGCCTCACTTCAGGCTCTGCATGTCCGATATCCGAGCACATAGGGTGGCTGTAGCAGGAAGAGCTCTAGGCGACTTGTCCAAAAGTCAATCCATCACAGGGTGGCAATGGCGTCCTCGGGTGTAGCTTCCTTGGTTGGTCATTCGCCGATCAGCAGTCCCCAAACGCAACCTACCTATCACAAACCGAACCCCCTCCACCTGGCAATCCACCAGCAACATCACACTACGCCACATGGCGCTCCCAATCAGATGCATTGGCCCAGATCTCCTAGACTGAAGCGCGCAGCAGCTTGACTTTTGCATGGTGCGATGGTGCTTGACAGCTAGAACGGCTAAGGGTCGCCCGAAATGGGAGTCGAGATGCTGCTTGGACCTTTGCAGGTCATCAAGCTGGCGCGTGTGATGAGAGGTGGGAAGAGGAAGGAGAGGCACGAGGACGAACGATCTATCTCTTCGCTCTCGGCATTCGACTCGACCGCAAGCGGTGGATCTCGAAGAGGCTGGTGAGGAAGAGACATCAGCTTCGACCACGTGAGTCTGCAGTAGGAAGATGGTGTCCGAGGCGTGCACATCAGTGATAATATTGTATAGGCGCCGTTGTCTGGCCCCATGGCAGACCTGGATGACGATTGGGTGTGGGTTGGTAAAAGAAACGGTCGAGGAGGGGGGCCGGAGAGTTGGTGATGGTAAGAGACATGCAAAGTCACACTCGACCAGGATATTGATACAAGTGTAGGTGTCTTGTAGTATTGCGCCCGACGGCCGGAGCTGTTTGACAGCGAGCTAGTCGAGCTCATGGCGTATCCGGGGCCTCGAGGCTACGTGATCATGGTAGGGATTGACCGGAACCCAGTACCGAAGTCCATTATCCGGAGGCATCGTACCTACCCTATCTGCGCCTGGTGTATGGCGTAGGCCCATTTCCGACAAGGCATGCTGCGGTGGTGGGGTATTGGGTGGCGGGGTGTTGGTGTCCGAGTATGTGCCTCCCCGCTCTACCGTCGGGCAAGCGCATCCCGTCCTCGAGGAAGGACGCACCGATCCGGGTTGAAATCGCTCATGCCCTGCACGTTTGGTATGTCCTCGAGCATCCCTGGGGGCCTACGGAGTCGCGCCGGGAATGACCGATGGTTGCGGTATCGGCGGGAGTGGGTTCGAGCTGTCGAGGAGTCTGAGGCATTGCCAATCGAGAGCAAGAGCAAGAGCGAACGAGTCTTGCGAGGAGGCGAGGTTCACGCTGCAGCTCTTCCCGTCTTTGAGCATTTGTTGCGATGGTAGAAGGCGGTCGTGGTGCAGACTCCAGAGTCGACCTGCTCGCGGAGGCGCTTGCGGTCCTCCCCTACCTATGTCAGTTTGGCCCGTTAGTCGCAAGTAAAGTGGCCGCGCAAGACGAGGAGAGCCAAGTCATTGCCAGCAGCGAATCTGGGCCCAGGTTGAATATCGTGTTGGCCTGGTTGAGAGGGCGGAGAAGAGGAGGGGGCCAAGAGGAGGGACCATTGGAGCAACCACCAACGTCCGTGCACCGGAGTCGCCTTCCTCGAGAGCTCAGTACGACCACCCACAACCTTTTAGCGCCCATCACCACTTTGGAGAAGCTGCGCACTATTCTGATGATGGTCTCCAGCAAGTTTGAATGTACAGATATATGGTAAAGAAGGCTGTATTGCCTGCCTGCAGTCCAACAGAGCAGCGCCGCGGGGTAAAGAAAATGCGGCGCCGATGACACCAACAGTAGCCACAACAACTGGCCCCCACCCCTCGACGGCGCGGACAGCGATGCTGACGCTCTTACGAGCCTGAGAGACCTCCCCCAGTTTTCAGAATCACGCGACGAAGCCCCTATCTTATGCTACAGCCCCGCTCCCGGAGACTAAGAACGGCCTATCTACACCACGAAACACCAGCTTACACCGCGCCAACGCCCAGAGTCAAGACCACCGGGTGGTAGATCACCCGCTTTGGTGCAGCTAGCAGCCGGAATAAGTAAGGGGTCGAGCTCAGCGGTTGCGCAGAGCACGGGACAGCCTGTGAATGGCCATGGCAGGACCATTATTCACCGAGTAGTAACTTAGCTGCCTAGGTTCAACTATTTCACGCATCGGCCTCACGACTTTCGATTCAACGGGACAAGAAGATACGAGCGCAATGACAACATCTGAACCGCCCACAACAAGGTCTGACCTCGGGATTCGGCCCTATCAAGACTTGACACATTACCGGGTATGACGCCTCGAAGTCTTCGGCGCCAAAAATGGACTACCGATACACAGAAGCATCGGGCATGTGACATTCTTAAAGCCTCCAGCCAGATACATACCCTGCTTAAACTGTGTTGGCAAGAATGGCATTCTAAGTGACACGCGAACTCTATATGATACCTGACCTGGCCATGTCCCAGGTATTTACTGGTACCAAATACAACAGCCATACTCGCTCCGCGACGTTATTGAACACATTAAGGACTCAGAACTCTACGGAAGTACCTACACCGCTCTCAGATCAAGTCAAATGGTATCCATAGGTCATAGCAGGCCCCCATTTTGAATGTCTCTATCTTCTCTTGACTCTCTTCGTCTTCTCTATCTCTACATCTATTCAATACAGCTTAAGGTACGGTACAGTTTGTAGTCATTCGGATATGCTCGTTGCATTTACTCGTTCATTCATTACAATTTGAGTCGAAATGCTGTAAGTTATGCAGTATTGAATAGCGTAATGCGACTGCCTCCCCTCATTGCAGATGAGCACGTCTCATCAGGTCACTCAGACCAAAATCTCCAATCTTCCTCCCAACCTGCTAGTTCGTTTTCAATTTCCCAGACATCAGGATTCGCGCAGTGTGTGAACGGTCTGTAGGCACTGTATTCCAGCTACCTAACCCAGATGCTATTTACAGTCGAGATGAAGGGAAAGAGAGAAGGTGGCTGCCATCTCATGTTGTTTGTGTTCGCGCACGGTCCACGCATTGCTGAGGCAAGGTGGGGGACAGAAGGGAAGGAAGCGACTAGGCCAGCAGCCTAGTCATGTGACCTCGGGCTCAGCCCGTTACACAGTGGTCGAGTTCGCTCAGAGAGAATGCAAAGGGGTCGGGCGTTTCCGTTTTCGCCTCGTCTATCCAATCCCACATGTCCACCTCGCATGTCGCATCCCACCTGAACACGTTCATCTCCATTCCTCCACCGTCTACCAACCCCTGTAAATTCTCCTCCGTTATCACTGTGCTGCGGAGCGTGTCTTTCAGATCGTGGAGGGCTTCTTCATCTCGCAGATCTTGCTTCAACCGCTTTACCATCTCTCCCTGCTGTTCCCAGAGCTCTTCTATCTCCTGCTCTTCTTCCTCCTTCTCCGAGCACTTCCACATTTCCTGGTAGAATCCGTCGGCAGATTGTAAACTGCTATCGTCGAAATAGCCCAGTCGCCACCATTGAGGAACGGACCTCTCTCTGTTCATCATCTTTCCCACGAGATGAATAGTATGCCGAGCCACACTACTCTCCCTGTACGGCCAGATTCCGCTGAAGTCGACCAACTTTATCGAAGGCCATGCACTTCCCTCCTTGGCGCTCAGCATGATATTGCCGCCTTCCTTAAGATCGATGTGGCATTTATCGTGGTCTTTGAGGTGCTGCTGAACGCGCATGAGTTCCAACAGGATGTGGAAGATGAGGGTAGGTGGCATCCCATCGTCCTCGTAACGATCGTTCAATAACTCCTCGACATTCAATCCCGGGATGTAGTCCATACAGTACCAGTCTACACTGTTTATACTGGGATACTCCTGGACGGCGGCGATCAGGTGATCCTCCTTGTGTTGCATGCACTTTAGTTCTTCCAAGGTTTTCTTTCCCATGGTGCCGATTTGGTCACCATCAAGGATCTTAATGGCTCGACAGGTGTTTATGGCCTGGGGTCCCTTGCGGGGAACTGCGAGAACGACAATTCCGTCTTTGCCTTTGCCGATTAGTTGGAGGGGCAGGAACTGCTTGTTCGCGCACCCGGGGATGGTGTGTTCAGGAGGCATTTTCGAGGAAGAGGGGTGGTGTTTAGGATTTGTGCTTTGGGAACCGGTGTGGTGGAAATCGGGGGCAGTGGGTTGAAAATGTACTGACAAGTTGACAGTAAGTTGGTGTGGGTTATAAAGGGTAGAGAGTTTCTCGACCGTGGTTGACGTACCCGGTCTTTAAGTAGGACCCAGCGCGCACATCCAACCTCGCTACCGTGAAATAAAGGGACGCACGGAACGCCACCCAAAGTACTCCTCGCACAGACATTAGACAAGCCCGCATTGGCCGATATCAGGTCCAGTTCACGCACCTGTTCTTCACTGCCGCTACTGCGGCATACGAATTTCATCCTGCTTGGCACCCATTCACTATGTCTCTAGCCCCGACTAGCTCATCCCTCAAACACTCTCAAGTCACATGGCGTCCCCGGTCATATTAGGAATAGATGTCAACAAGCAAATCAAGCAAGTCCAAGGCTTGGATTTGACTTGGATTTGGAGTTTTTTGGAGTTGTTGGATACTTGATTTGATACGACTTGGATATTAGCCACTTGATTGCAAGATTTGGTGTAGTTATTTAAGGAGATTCAATTACCTGATTAGGAAATATATTTGTAGTTGTTAGAGTTGTAGTAGCGCGATTACTACTTAGTAATAGAGCTTGTAGAGAATAAGGAAGAATCGCGAAGAAGCTGTGCAATCGCTGCTCGGATAAGGTAGAGGAGAATCGTACAGCTATTGCGCGATCGGTACTTAGTAGTAGGGCCTATATAGGTAGAGAAGAATTGTAAGGCTATCGCGCGATTGCTACCTAGCTATAGAGCCTATATAAGGTAAGGCAGAATTACAAGCAATTGCGCAATTGCTACCTAGATTGCGAATTTGCAGTTTCCACACCATAGATTTGGAGTTGACTTAATTTGGGTTTTCTAGCAACCTTACTTTAGATTTGCATGTATACTTGCTTGTTGACATCTATGATATTAGGAGATTAAACTGGAGAAGTTATCTCCGTCCCGCAAACTCTTCCCCTAATGAGGAGTTTAGATAGTCTTTGATATTGTTTGGGGTAAGCATCACGTTGCTGCTGCAAATCGCGGCATGTAATCCGCTTTCGTTCTAGAGATAATTCATGTGCTTGTACTATCTTAAATAAGGTCTTACAAACGCGGACCGTGGTATGGTGGGTGGGAACGCCATGGTGTAAGATGGTTGCGGTATTATGGTGCGAGTGTACGGTGGACTTGATGTACGCTCGACATCCAAGGAATACGATGTTACACGGCGTCTTTAGGGAACAGTTTTGATTCACCGTGAGCTTATGATAGCCGCTGATGGTAGTGTTTGCGCGGGTAGTGCGCTGTGACTGCAATACAATGAAAAGAAACGAGCAGTGAAGCGAAGACAAGGTCCATATGCACGCCAGATACTTGCAGAACGATCGTTTATTATTCCATCTCTATGAGGCAACGGTACGTGATGTAGTAAAAGGAGAAAAGCATCCGTGTACCTCTGGGCCTGCCCATCTCTCTATTTACCATTCGTGCTAATGACACCCGTCAGCTGGATAGCGTTATCCACCAGGTTATTCAGCTGATCGAACTCGCCGGCAAGCCACCTGTCTAGTATGACCTGATCTTCGCTAACAAAGGATTTGATCTCCGCAGGCAGCACCTGTGTACATTCCTTGAGATCATTGATGTTATTCACACCAAGGAGAGAGAGTCGCGTATACGCCTTTGCATAGTCCTAACCCATTCAATCAGCGATAATGATCTTCACAGCGTTGTTGGTGAAGGAGGGGAAAAGTAAACATACCGAATTCCAACGGCCTTGCGCAGTAGCCCGATCACTAAATTGCGCCCACGAAGCCTTCGTCCGCGAATCTTTACTCAGATTGATATCGCTCTGGAACTTCAACACGCGTACGGGTGGGTTGTTCGTCGTCTGTGGGTAGAAGGCCATGTCCCATACGCCGGGCGTCGAATCCTGTGGATCGCCGTCCCTACCCGTGTCGACGAAGTGCTGCTGCGAGGTCGTGTGCGCACCCACGAGCGCAATCAGGTCATGCGCATCGACGGTCTTGTCGGCAAAGAGCTTGAGAAGCTTGTCTGCGGAGTCCTTTTCGCCGGGAAGAAGTCCGGTCGGCCCGGCTCTGCTGTTGTCCTTGCGGCCGACAAATGTGCGGATGCGTGGACCCAGTGGGCAGACGACGGTGGCGACGTTGGCACCGAATTGGATGATGTCGGCCATGCTCAACCCGTATTGGTTGTACTTGTTGTACCACCTCTTCGTCTGCTCGGCAATGTCGGCGAGACCGTTGTTGTCGGCGCGCGACATCTCGTTGCTGAGAAGAATGCTGCCGTCGGCACCGCCGTAGCCGCTGGATTTGGACCATACGCCTGCATCGTGGAAGCCGAGGCGGACGGCTTGTCGTGCAAACTTGGTGCAGCGGCCGGATGTTCCTTTGAACTTGGCTGTCATCTCGTACGAAAGCCACTTCCAATGACAGCACATGTCGGCTTTGCAGGCCGCACTGCCAACATTGCCGGCGGGGATAGAGGTGTCCATGGTAGCAGACTCGGCGCTTTTCTGGTCGAGGATGATGGCTTTGATATCTCTGGCAATAGGTGTGAGCCTGGAGTCGGGAAGAGTCTTGAGGTCGCCAATGAGTTCTTTGGCTGCTTGACGCTTTTGACGATCAGCTAGATAACGCATCTCTGTCATGGTGTCACCCATGCCCGGATGAGCTTCCGTGAGGGGGAGGCATGCTAGGAGAGCATAGCTCAGGTAAGAGAGAGTTTTCATCTTGGCTAATGATAGCAGAATGTGTAGAACAGCGGAAGCGAGAGACTGAACTGAAGCTTGCGTCCATTCAACCTGCGATATTCGCCCTTCTTATAGACTACCACCTCTACGCCTGCAGCCCAGAACATACTCTTTTGGAGTACATAAGGTTGAGACTTGCATATTCTAGCCACCCCAAAGATTGCAACTCAACTAGATGAATACGAGCATCTCTCAGGCTACACAAGGGTTCCGGCACTGTTATATCGCATTCAAAGTCAACGGATCGCGGCTCCTGGCCGCATTCCCGAATCGCCTGACAGCCACATGCAGCGTCCAAGGAACGACGCCTCTGTGCAATAGCTCCACGCCGATAAAAGCTGACGGCCAAGCGGTAGATTAGCAGGGAAATAATTGGACAAAGATTGTGGAGTGTGGGAAGTGACACATGCCTGGGTGCTGGGCCCCCCAAATACGGGAGGCGATACTTGGCTTGGAATGACGCTGTAATACGTGAAGTAAATTGCACGTGCAGCTGAGCGCGTGGATCAGGCAAGCCTCGCAATGTATCTAAGCGACCTCGCACGAGTAGTGAATGTATGTCCAGTATGTGATAATGCCTTGTAAACCTCGTTCATGATGGTTCCGTTGGCGTGATCATTGTCACACCGGCTGTCTCATGGCTGTGAGACCAACAGACATATATTTCAAAAAATATAATGTTCAATTGAGCTCCACATTACATCCTATCGAACATCTGGATAACGCGGTCCAAACGACTGATCATCGCCTAGCTGCACGGTAATATACCGAGGTCGTACTAGGAACGAGGTACTGGTGCCTGGGTAGGTAGCGCGGCTATTCTTAGATTGATGGTGGTTCTGTTCCAGGGTTGAGGCTGGTAGATCTCGCGAACGCAATATCGACCCGTCGATGGTGCGACCGTAATTCATTAGTATCTCAGCCTCATACTGTGGATAGTGGCAAGAGATCTTCGCTGACCTCTCCCAGTCGTGCTTCCAGAGCGCGTGAACCATCTAGCAACGAAGTGCGATTGCCTCTGTGCTAAAGTGAGGGCAAGGATACGAAGGAAGGATATGTTTCTGGATGTCGAGAGAACATGTATTGAACAAGAGATCCTTGCGGTCAGGCCTAAGCTGCAGCATGGGTATTTAGCCGGATAACGGACAGCACTCAACGACTTCTGTGGACCAGACTCTCGTATCCAATGCACTTTCTGCGACGATACTTGTATTCTCAGGCACTTGGACGCCTTCATACTGAGTATATCACCTGTCCCAATTGCGACCCTGATGAGCTGATCATTCTTGTTATCAGCCTGGAGCAAGTATTGGCACCTTACTTGTGGTTCAAAAAGTCAAACGAGTAGAGGCTAGATACGCCGCTTCCGAAGAGGTACTCACAGTGCCTTGTCGGTACCCGTGAGAGGGTGGGGTTGCGAGCGCAGGACCGGGGTGGCGGGTCGATACGGTACAGTAAAATCAGTCCATGATCGCGCGCGTGCTTGGGCCCAAAGGAGATGAAAGTTTACCCGCATCTCGCAGTGCATTTGTTGTGTCTCTGACCAAGGCTCGAGATGCTGGGCGACGGGCAGAATGTTGCCGCCACCACTCGATTCTTCCATCTTCTCGATAACTTAGGAGACTTCCTGTCAGCATGGTGCAACTGTTCATTCCGAGTGGCTTGCTCCCTCATGGGAACAGGCGAGTGGTAACACAGAAGTCAGCTGTGGTCTCGAGGGCTCCCTCTGGGGGTTTGAACATGAAGTGATGCGTGATTGGGCTTCGCGGAACGCAGCAACAAACTCCAGAGGTAGAGAAAACATTATGGATACAACAAAGGAATGGGGTATAAGTGTCGAAATTGGCGAGAATGGAAGTCATCGTCGTTGTCGTCGACAGAGCTGGTGAGACGATGGAGATGGGGCACCGGGGCTGACATGACCCTCGCGCTATCCGAATTCGGCTTAGACGATATCTAATTTGGTCCTTCCTCCAACTGCTCCAGCCTCCACCTCACAGCCACGCTTCACGACATGACAATGCAACGCACCGCAGTGTCGATATCCAATTGTAGCACTCGTCGAGGTACCAAAGGAGGCTTATAACAGCGCCTCATGTGTCTTCGCTTCCAACAATACCGAAGAGATGGCCTCATCGCGGCGATGCGGCTGACCCGCGATCCTGTGGTGTCGGGAATTTCTGGCGCAGCTGGGCTGCTTATGTCGCATAAGGCGGGCTTTCTCTAGCCACGTCCTCTTTGTTCCCTTGTGTTCAGTCTCATTCTCTTCTCTTCGTCTTTGTGTATCAAGTTCTTTGCCCTGTACCCACCCGTCGCGTAGTGAGAGCCTACATCGCAGCAGCCATTTATTTGCCTAGAAGTGGAAGTGCATGGTCTAGAAGCACGATATACGATACACGATACACAATACACAATACACACCCACCCAAGTACACCGCGCGACAGCATGTTACCTACCAGAATAAGACGCCTATCAGGCCTCTTCTCAGGGCCGAAAACTTCCTTCCAGATCCTATCCGACCTCCATCTCGACCACGAATCCCAATACCTCACTTTCCACATACCCGTCGCAGCGCCATTCCTCATACTAGCCGGAAACATCGGCCGCTTAATCGACTACGAACAATACCTATCCTTCCTCATCCGTCGCTGCAATCTCCACGAGAAAGTCTACCTCGTCCTCGGCGAGCTCGAGTTTCATGGCATAGGGTGGATGGACGGTCTACAACTGGCGCATAAGATGGAGAAGGATCCAGTGACCAAGGGGAGATTGGAGGTGCTATATGAGACGCGATCCGACGTTCCGGGGACAAACATCACATTGCTAGGGTGCACATTGTGGAGCAAGATCCCGGAGTCAGACGCAGCAGCTGTGCTAAGGAAGATGCCCGAATTCGACGTGAAGACCGGCATAGAGAAATGGGACGTGGACAAACACAACTCGGAACACAAGAGAGACTTTAGGTGGCTCGTCGACGAAGTCAAAAACCCTAATGCAGCCGCACATCCATCCGCTGGCGGTACCGCGTTAGCACCAGCAGCTCCTAGCGGCGGCAAAGAGGATAGGCAGCTGGTAGTCGTCACGTCCTTCGCCCCAGACCTGCGGGAGTGCTTAGATCCATGGCAAGTCGATGCGCCTTGGGCATGTGCATACGGGACCAACTTGCTAGACGGCCCCTACTTGGGCAGCGTCAAAATGTGGATCTCGGGTATGACAGGGAGAACATGCGAGTTCAAGAAAGGAGACACAACAGTGGTGAGCAATCAACGTGGACGAGAGGGCGAGCATGTGACTGGCCTTTTGAAAGATGGCATGTCAGAGAAACAGAAGGTTGGCTTATTCGATGTAATGCGCGTGGTTAAGATATAAAGATAAATCAACCATATGTAGTCGAAAGATGTTCGGGATTGCGTGCAGGAAGAATTGAAGGATTGAACTGAGGTTGTATTGTGTGAAGCTACGAACAGTATATATAGGTGAGTGACCGTAAACAGTGCTAGCCCTAGATAGTTAGGCATAGCTCGCTAAGGTGAGTAATCGCGAGGAGGTGAAGAGCAGGAGCAGTAGAGACCCCAAACCGTGACAAAAGACGTTCGTAAGCCGGCTCACAACGAATATAACATGCCCACGCAGCTGACCAGTTGACGTACCACCTTACCTGTGTAAGCATCAATAGCAAAGTTACCGAACCTGCTCAGCACCACCTTAGTGACGACGACCTTCTCATCAGGATATCTGCGGAATTGATGGAGGATGGACAAAGACGGGGAGTGGAAGGAGGAAGATGGGTGAGTGGCAAGAATGATGAGCAGAATGCGCTTGTGGAGGATTCGCTGGATAGCAGATAAGTGAGGAGATTTGTGACGGGTTGTTGTTTGTTGTGATTTGTTTGAATGTCATACTCTAGGTTCTATAGGGTCGGTGGATGGAGAAAATGTATTGCTATCTTGGCGATGTGTACTGCGTCACTACCACGGCACAATTTCGAACACCTACGATAGATGCGCTCAATTTATCCAGGCTGCTACGTCGTGCCCATGAACTCCCACTCTATCAGACAAGCACCTTCTCCGCAACACCGCCAGCCCAATCTCCACGCTACCAATACGCCCCGGCCCTCGCCTCCCTGACGACCCCGACCCAACTATCACTCTCTCCTCCCCCGTCATTTTCATCAGTAGGGTGGTATTGGTTTTGGATTGCTCCGATGTGACGGGGTCGTTGATGGTGGATTGGGACCTGCTCTGTCTGATGATGACAGAGGTGGTGGCAGAGAAGAAACATGGAGAGAGATCAGGAGAGATGATGCAAGGACAAGGACTGGAAATGCAAGTCATATATTGGAAGTATTGACAGGACAGAGAAGCAAAGGGGTATTTCTGCGATGACGCCGTAGCATAGGTACCTCGGCCACAAGACGGCATTCACAACCACTCTTTCGGTACAGCTCTCTCTGACCATGTCCTCTCGCTCTCCCAGGCCAGCCAGTCCGACCTTGTCGTCGGTAACAATCCCATGCCATTGACTTTCCAGATACCCAGCGCCAACATCAGCATGTTGCACGCAATGTAGACGAGCTTGACACCGAGCAGTCGGCCTGACGTGCCGGGGGTCTCGTACGGGGCGAAGGTGCGTTGGAGGCCCAGTACAGCCAGGACGGGTGTCTTGAAGAGGGTGAAGACCATGAAGACGGAGAAGATCTGGAGCGTGTTTCCGGTCATGTACATGCCTGGCTGGTGTTAGCCATCATCGGTCTATCGTCCACGTAGGGTGTCGGTGTGCCGGACGCACCGAAAGCGTTCATGGGCAGTTGCTTGGCAGGCGCAATCGCGACTTCCCACGCCTTCTTCATCTTGAGCGTGTCCATCTCTTCTGACGTCGGCGGTTGTCTCTGGTTCTTCGACGCCTGTGATCGCTCCTTCCGCGTCAGAGACGCTGTGTAGCCTGGCGGGTCGGCGAGCGCGCCATTCTTCGGTTTGGACGCGGGCGTCGCGTTGAGGTCGAGCACCCACTGTGGCGGCGGCGGCGGTACTTTTGACATGTTTCTTTCTTTTTGTCGTGTTTACAGAGTATGCAAGGCCACGACTCTGCGATCGATCCAGTGAAAGACGGCTGTTGCGGAGCAGTCACCGTCGTCCGGAGAGGCCCACAAAACGTCGGCCTTGGCGGGTGCACGTCCGCTTGCCGCAAGATATCACATCCATCCCCCCTGCGCCAAAAAGTCGCAGTCCACGAACCCGTGCGACTCAATTCACCCTCCAAGCGTCCTGAACATGCGCAGCACCATATAACACCCAAGTCGAGCGAACCAGCCACGCCGACCCCGCACCCATCTTCCAACGGCCCGGGAAGGCGCGCTAAGTCGCGAGGGAGGGTTATCTTGATTGTGCCACCGCAGGCACATGCATCGAGGGACACGCCCAGCTGCCACACGCGACTTCACTAGCCCATCATGAGCCAGGGCGGCCAGGATGCGAAGCTCTTTGCGCGGGTACGTCGCCCCCAATATCGGTACCACGACAAGTTCCCGATTGTCGTGCAATCCACGTCTTTTCCTCTTCTTTGCTCTTTCTCTCCATTGTCGCTCCAAGCCATAGTCGCATGCGACGGTGCCCCCCCTCTCTCTCTGTCTCCCTGATATGAGCCTCCAATGCCACCATGATGTTTCTCCCTTACACCTTCGATGGCGGACGCTTACAGAACTTCCGTAATCCACAGGGCAAGGTCGCGGAACTGCGTCTCGAGCTGAACAGCGGCGGCAAGAAGGACAAGAACTTCTCCGCCAAGAAGACAGCCCTCAAGAAGATCGTCGCCAACATGACCATGAGCAACAACGACATGGTCGCCCTCTTCCCGGACATCGTAGGCTGCATGGACATACCGAGTCTGGAAATCAAGAAGATGTTCGTCATGCGGGACACTTGAGGAAGGCGCGAGGCTGACGGCGGCAGGTGCTTTCTGTATCTGGTCAACTATGCCAGGATAAAACCTGACATTGCGCTCAAGGCATTGCCTATCATACAGGAAGACATGCACGACAACAACCCTCTCGTGCGAGCCCTCGCGCTACGGACCATGTCATACGTGCACGTTCGGGAATTCGTCGAAGCGACGGTGCCACACCTAAAGAACCTCCTGAAAGACTCGGACCCGTACGTGCGAAAGACGGCAGCCTTCTGCGTCGCGAAGCTCTACGACCACGACCGGCACTTGGTCGAACAATCGGACCTCATCGACAGGCTGAACGGCATGCTTCGAGACGAGAACCCGACAGTGGTGTCAAGTGCACTAGCAGGCCTCATGGACATTTGGGAACGCAGCGAGAACATCAAACTCACCATCGACTATGCGAGCGCGTCGAAGATTGTTTCTATTCTACCAGATTGCTCAGAGTGGGGCCAGACCTATATCCTGGAAGCCATGATGAACTATGTTCCCCAAGATACAGCGGAGGCTGCGCTACTCGCCGAGCGCATCTCACCACGTCTCTCGCATTCGAACTCAGCTGTCGTTCTTACCTGCATTCGCGTTATCCTTTATCTAATGAACTATATATCCGACCAGAAAGTGGTCACTTCTTTATGCAACAAGCTTTCACCACCACTTGTCACGCTGCTGTCCAAAGGACCCGAGATCCAGTATCTGGCCCTACGCAATGCGCTTCTGATCCTACAACGGCGGCCGGAAGTTCTGCGCAACGATATTCGCGTCTTCTTTTGTAAATACAACGACCCTATCTACGTCAAAGTCACCAAGCTGGAACTCATCTTTATGCTCGCCACGGAGAAGAACATCAAGGAGGTGTTGACTGAGCTTGCCGAGTAGGGCTCCTGGTCGTCATGATGGCATACGGTCAAATGCTAACAAGATCTAGGTACGCTACCGAGATTGATGTCGACTTTGTGCGCAAATCTGTACGCGCCATCGGCAAGCTCGCCATCAAGATTGCCCCAGCAGCACAACTCTGCATCAGCACCCTTCTCTCGCTCGTGAGCACAAAGGTGTCGTACATTGTGCAAGAAGCAACAGTTGTTATCCGCAATATCTTCCGCAAATATCCGAACCAATACGAGTCGATCATCTCCACACTGTGCGAAAACCTCGACTCGCTAGATGAGCCCGAAGCCAAAGCGGCCATGATCTGGGTCATTGGACAATACGCAGACCGGATAGAAGACTCGGATGTCCTCTTGGAGGACTTTCTGGACACATTCCAGGAAGAAACTCACGAGGTGCAATTAGCGCTTCTCACAGCAACAGTCAAACTATTCATCCAACGACCGACTCGGGGCTCGACGTTGGTGCCCAAGGTGCTGAAGTGGGCGACGGAAGAGACGGATAACCCCGATCTACGCGATCGAGGATATATGTACTGGCGGCTCCTCTCGTCGGCACCAGACGAAGCAAAGAAGGTGGTCATGGGCGAGAAGCCGGCCATTACGGCTGAAGAGTCTGAAAAGCTGGATCCAGGGACGTTGGAAGAGATGTGTCTCAACGTGGGCACGCTCGCGACCGTCTACCTGAAGCCAGTCAACCAAGTCTTCCGCAGTGCACGACAACGGAAACTGCAAGATTCGCCTGCGCTACAAAAGCAAGAGTTGCCGACTGTCAAGGCAGCGCAGCAAGCTCGTGATGGTGCCAAGTCTAACCGATGGAGACTTGATACGTCTGCTACGAACGGCAATGGATCGCTCAGTCCGACGAACGGAAATGGCATGGCCAGTGCGGTCAGTGATGCGGACATGTACTTTGCCAGTGTGGGAAGGCAGAGCACATTTGGTGGTAGTCCTATTGCGGCGGATCAGGTTGGTGTGGGTGGTGGCTGGGTTGTGAATCAGAACGAGCCTCAGCATATGGTTCTGAGTCCCGGTGGGAACGATGGGAACCAGGATCTCCTGCTGTGAGAACGAGGCCATGCTAGCTATGTAGTGAATTCCATAACATGTACACGGACGCGTATTCTTGGCAACGGTAGGTGAAGTGTGCACGGGCGGTCGAGAGCAGTTCGCTTATTATAGATAGCGGTAGGTGCCGAGACCCCTGTCGCATGGTTGCCCAGACGAATGCAGCGGCATCATGGCTCCCGTGGCTCCGTCATACCTAGCGCCCGCTCGCTCTCCATTATTCACCACCACCAAGACAGGCACAGATAAGAGAGATTGCAGAGAAAGACGACAAAGACATAAGACACGCGCTGCGACGTGGGCCATGACGGGCGAGATGCACAGTCAGCAGCAGTCGGTCGCGCCTGCCCGCCCTGCGACTCCTCGAGCGGCGGCGCGACAAACAAACAACGACGCGACTCTCCTTTCCCACCCGCTGAAGCGCCTCTCACTGCACACGGCTGCCCACATGCCCCTCCCGCAATCGCCCGGTGCGGCCGTACCGTCGACGCCCAACTTTGGCCCCAAGGCCGTCCGCCGCAGTCCCAGTACCGCCAGCATGCGCTCTTCCTCGCCTGCACTGGGGCGGAAGTCGTCGACAGGCTCCCTTCGCGGTGACGTACCGCGGCCTGGCACACCCCGCAGCGCCCAAGTCTCGCGCCGGTCGTCATTCGCGCCCAACATGCAGTCGCCGATTCCCAAGAGCCCGCTGGGCCCCTCGCCGCCAGAAGAGAAGCTGCCACTGCGCGCCTGCGACGTGGCCGAGGAACACTTCCGGAAGGAGCTGGCGCGACACGACGCTGTGGCAGGCGCGGCAGGCGCAGTCCATGCCGGCACTGTTGTCATCGTACACGACCAATGCTACGGCCACCGCTTCTCGAGACCGAAGACGCCTAAGAGCACCCTCGGCCTAATCATGGAGCGGCCGGAGCGGATCCTAGCGAGCGTCTTGGGCATAGCGACGGCCTATGTGCGACTCGGAGCCCGCCACGCCGAGGGAAGCCACGGCCCGCATCCACACGACGACCTCCCGGAGCGCATACCCTTCCAGATCCGCAAGACGTCACGCGTCGTCGACATCACCTCACAGGTCGTCACCAACGTGCACGGGACACGGTGGATGGCCGAGCTCCAATCCTTGTGCCACAATGCGGAGCGAAAGCTAGCTTCGACGGGCAAGGAGCTGGCCAGGGATACGGCTGCGCTTCCGGGACAGGCAGCCAAGAGGGAACTGCACGCTGGCGATCTCTACCTCTGCGCCGAATCCCTGAACGCCTTCCAGGGTGCTCTTGGCGGCGTCCTGGATGCAGTAGATGCTGTGTTCCAGGGCACCAGCACGGGCAACGGTCCCTCGCGCGCCTTCGTCTGTGTCCGCCCACCCGGTCATCACTGCTCCCACGACTTCCCGTCTGGTTTCTGCTGGCTGAATAATGTCCACGTCGGCATCGAGCACGCCATGGTGAACTACGGTCTCACACATGCAGCCATCGTTGACTTTGACCTGCACCATGGAGACGGCTCTCAAGCCATCACGTGGGCGCGCAACAAGAAAGTCCAGAACATGCACAAGAATACGCCCAATTGGAAGAAGACGTCCATCGGCTACTTCAGCTTGCATGACATCAACTCCTATCCCTGCGAAGACGGTGACGACGACAAGGTCCAGGCAGCTAGTCTATGTATCGACAACGCGCATGGTCAGTCAATCTGGAACGTCCACCTGCAGTCCTGGAAGACGCCGGAGCAGTTCTGGGCCATCTACGAGGACAAATACATGGTACTCATCCAGAAGACGCGTCAGTATCTGAGGCATCATACCAACCGTTTACGTGCTGCCCCGAACCATCCCGCGCCCAAGGCAGCCATTTTCCTGTCTGCGGGCTTCGACGCCAGCGAGTGGGAGACCGCAGGCATGCAGCGCCATTCTGTCAACGTACCCACCGAATTTTACGCTCGATTCACCCGGGATGTGGTTCGCTTGGCCGAAGAAGAAGGCACATCGGTCCAAGGTCGTGTCGTCTCCGTGTTGGAAGGTGGTTACAGCGATCGGGCGCTTACCAGTGGAGTGCTTAGTCATTTGAGCGGCCTGGTTGATGGTCAAGTTTGGACCGATCCGAAGCCGTCAACGGGCCTTGCTGTCTCCATGCGCCAGCGCCTTGGTGGACCAAGCATGTCTAACGAAGACGTTCCTGTGCAATCAGTCGAGGCTGAGCCCACTCTCGTCAGCTATGATCCCCTATGGTGGCACGCGACCCAGCTATCTGAGTTGGAGAACCTTGTGAATCCTCCTCCTGCGGTTGCTCCCAAGAAGCCACGTACCGGCCCTGGCGCCCACTTTTCCTCCCCAACGCAGTCATTCGTCGCCAAGGTCGTTGATCCCACCAAGATTGGCCGCAGCCTCTCTGCCAAGTATGCCTCGAGTCCATCGAGAGCACCAACGCCCCCTCCTCCAGAGGTTGACTGGGCTACTGCTGCACATGCCCTAAGCAGTCTGCTGATTCCTTCAGATCGACAGACCCATAGTCACAAGCCTGAGGATCTGGCAGAGGTCAAAGCCAAGAAAGAGAAGGCCGTTGCACCGATGCTGTCGTCTGTACACGTTGACGGCTCGGGACGACAGCTGCGTGGTCGCAAAGCCGCACCATCCTATGCTGATCCAGCTCCAGACGACGAGAAGGCGTCACTGCGCACAGAGTCACGATCGAGCAGGCGGCAGACGATCGCCGACTTTGCATTGGCGACTTCGGAGCCTCAAGCACCATCCCGCTCTGTGTCGCGTCGTGTGAGCATTGCTTCAAGCGTATCGTCGATTGGTGACAACAGAAGCGTCAGCCGAGAACCAAGTGCTCCCGCGGGCAGGAGAAGCGCTGCACCCTCTGCAGCCCCTGCTAACGGGGTTCCTGTGAAGAAGGCTCGAGGTCCCACAGCCGCAGCCGCAGCCCGGGCTCCTCAGCGTCCTCCGGTACCAAGAATCTCATCGAACTATTCGAGCAGATCCAGTGCATCAAAGGACAAGGAGAACGACAGTGTGGATGCGCTCACTTCAGGTTTAAAACGAATCACACTGAAGCTGCCACCCAAAGAGGAATACGAAGCGAGAGAAAAGGCAAAGGAAGAGAAGCAGAAGGCTGTCGAGGTAGCCAAGAAGACAACCACTCGAAAGCCACCAGCAGCTCGCGCACCGACCACCAAGCCACCAGCAGCTACGTCGTCAACAACAACCAAGAGGGCTGCTGGTCGTGCAGCAAAATCGTCGAAGCCTGTGTCACCCCTTGAAGGGAAAGCATCCACGCCTGCACCTGAAGTCCCAAAGGTGGAGTCTGCTGCTGCTGCCCCTCTCATACAGCCTCAGCCGATCTCACTTGAGTCAGCCTCTGTCCTGCCTGATTCGGGGGAAGTTCAGGCTGCCACAGAGCCGCCGGCGGTAGACCGTCGGATCTCTGGCGGTATTATCCAGCCTCCAACCACTGACCTACATGACCTGGCCATGACGCCCGAGCAGCTTCGTGAGCAACTGCCGATGCCTTCCTTCGTCACGGTAACCGAGCCTGTGAAAAATATCTCTCCGCCTCCTCGTGCGGATACGCCTCCACCTCCTCCGCCATCCAACATTCCCCAATTTGTCAACTACACGGCGCAAAGCTTCAGTACAACTGCAACTTTTGCGAGCCCGACAAATGAATCGGATCCACAGGCATCGGCGACTCTGCAATGGGTTTCCAATACTCATGCAGAGTCTGCGGATGTGACTGGCGGCCAAGACATGTCACCAGCGAGTAAGAGGGGTGGTCTGCCAGTCTTCACCGCAAACGGTGCAATACCTTTCGCATCGAGCCCTAATGGGGTGTTTGGACAGCAAGGTGCTGCCGCTCAGGTCAGGGAGGAGGAAGCGAAGGATATCTGGGAGGTGCCTGACACGCCGGCTCGCTAGCGTCGTCTCGGTGCTGCATTGACGTCTGTCTGGGCGACATTCTGGTTTCACAGCTTGACTGTGGGATTGATTTTTGCTGTTGCTTGCACCTGCTTTGTTATCGAACCGCGTTGAGCTCTTCTTTGAGGGCTGTCATCGGCTTGCGCAAGGCAGACTACGCGTGACGATATCCGGGTTGGTGCTCATTGGTGGATATCGCTACTTGTAGCAGTATTTGGTCCAATCAGCTCGTCCCCACACTGCAAGGGTTCGGAGTACATTTTCTGGTTTTGTAGGGTTTTGAGTCGATGGATCGTCGATTACCGTCAGCTAGCTTACGCGGACATGAAGATACCCAGAGTAGGAACTTGTCTATTGCAGAAATAATAATTTCATCGTCTTGTTACTTTATTGTTACGTATATGCATCCACCATGTCTGAGCTTAGGTGACACTACGTATGGATCTGTGCAGTACAAGTGTTCTGTTCGTTGCACGGTAGGTGGGTAGCTACCCACGTACCGCTCGTGCGCTCGTAGACTTGACAAAGTACCAACACACCCGCGCAGGCCCCCTTTCGCCACACGCAATCTATTATTCGCGAACCCTGCCCAAGCGCCCGTACCCGCCGTCAAACCCCCGCAGCATCTCGCAGGGGGCCCAACAGCTGCGGGGAGCCAATGGCGAGCGCGGCGTACTATCACGGGGCAAGGATGGGGAAGTGGGGAAGCGGGGTGGCGAGGGTTCTGGGCGGATAGAGCTTGGGTCTATGCAATAATGTCGCGCATTGCAGCCGAAACAGGGATGACGTACTAGGAGTATAATACGGGTGGGCTGGTGGCTACCTGGGAGCAATGTGGCGAATATGCTCTGAATCTTTAGCGTTTGTACATATGAACGTGTTTTCCACCCCTGCCGGTACCGTACAGCAAACCTCAACCCTCCGCCTCCGCCTCAACCCAAACCTCAACCTCAACCTTAGCCTCACAATCCCTAAACCAAAAAGACCGCCTCCATGGCAGACGCCTCCCCAACCTCCAGCGGCCGCGGCGGCCGCAACCTCAATCCCTTTGCCAAACGCGAAGAGCACTCCGCAACGTCCATCCTCATGTACAAGGTCACGACGACCATTTCCTGGCTCCTCTTCGTGGTATCGGCCCTTTTCTACGCCTTCCACATGCCCAAAGGCAACCATGGACGCTTCTGGCAACACAACTACTCGACGCCCTTTGCGCAAAGCAGCATCTTCACCTCCCTCTACTGGATCGTGCTCCTGATCCTGCAGCTCTTCTACGCCTATGCCCTCTACATGAGCGACGCCGTCTACGTCAACTCTGCCGCTAACATCGGCAGCCACTTCATCGCCAACAATTTGCTTCTGTTTGGGTTCGTGCACTTGTTTGTGCGCTCGCACTTCTTGGTCGCCGAGTTTTTGCTTGTGCTCAATTTCTTTAACCTCACCACCGCGTACTTCAGGCACAGCACTACGCCGAGGCTGATCCATATTGGCACCCTGAGTGGACCGTTGGCATGGAACTTTGTCGCGTTGTATTGGGTTGGGGCCGTGGCTTTTCATTCGAATCACCTGGCCGCTAGGATTGTGGCTAATGTGTTCATCTGGGGTTGGTTGGGCTACGGATTGTTCTTCCTGGCTGCGTACAAGGACTACACCATGGGTTTTGCCCTGTCAGTACTATCGTTCTGTAAGTTCTCTTGCCATTTCACTCGTATGCCCAACCACTACTAACATCCCAAAGCAACCGGAGTCGGCCAATTCCTCACCAAGCCGCACCTCTTTCAACTCCAATGGATCTTCGCTTTCACCATCGGTGGCCTTCTCTTTGTGCTCTCGCTCGCTGTCGGTATGCCGGGACTGCTTGGTCGCGACATCTTCCCGCGCGGCCAAGTTGTGGACGAGGAGCGTGAGAGGGCCCCCTTGTTGGCGGATGATTGAGTCAGTTCGCATTTTCACTGGGCTTGTTTCGGACCTCGGAATGATGCTGCGTGTAAGGATACGCACAAGCGTCACTCCTCATAGTCACAAGCTCTTGATTGGTTTTGGGGCGTACGGCCTGGGTTTCTAGCATATAACATGAGCCATTCTACGCAGGTTGTCCGCAGTGTCCCACAGTCTACTCAATGACAGGACACCATCTTGCCATACTATTTCCATGACGCAAAGAAACCAATGCCCAGTGTGAGACGCTCACCACCCTAGACGCATCTCAGAAGCCCCTTCACTGCCTTCATCAATCGGCCCTCTCGCTTTTTCAGCTTATACCGGATGAACTGTGCCGGCGGCGGCATGTCGGAGAAGAATCGCCTTACGACCTTCTCGAACTTCTCAGTCGTCCACACATTACACCATCCTTCCTTCCTCAACAAGGACGCTTCGTCCGTTGGGCTCCAGCGCAGTTGCAACGTCTGGTCAAGGTAAACTTGGTGAGGAAGGAAGCCGCAGCGACAACGGACCTCGTCGTGAAGCTTTTTCAGGCTGAGAATGACCTTTCGAATATTGCAAGTGACGCGCGGTGGGGGATGTAGGGAGTGAGCGCGAATGCACCAAAAGTTCTCTTCGTGGTGCCCTCCGACGCAGAGTCTTGGAGCGACTAGGCAATTGATTGCCGTTGCCAATCCCACAACGCTTGTGTACGTCGTTAGTACGCCGTAGTTGGCGGTAGGTTCTTCGTTTTTGAAAGGAATGAGGCGGGTTAGGTCGAGGTATCGTTGCAACTCCCGAGGCGTGAGCGCACTCATGAGCTCTAGCAGATCTTCCTCGCTCTCTAGCTCTTCTATGCCGATTGTGAGACTGCTTAGATGTAGATCCAACAGTGGAGTCACGGCGTGGTATATCCTGTTTTGGATGTTGGGACTGAACATGGCCCAGCGAGGGATCCCAATCGTAACGTGCATCAGCGACGCAAAGTTCGTGGGGCGGGGAGGTCGTATCTTCATTGGTGTATGGCACTTGGAGTGGATCTTTTGGAGAATCTTGGGCGCCATGCGAAGACACTCGTACTCCATCTCGTCCCGGAGTTGCTTGCAGGCGAGGAAGAGCCCAAAGTGGACGCGATAGTGCGTATCTGGTAGAAAGCCAGCGGGTGCAATCTGTCTGTATACGAGCAGACGGATCTCAACCGGTGCTGCCAGAATATGACACTTCTCCGTAGCCGGCGGCTGGCTGCGAGGAAGTAGGCGGTCGAGCGCCGTCATGAGGGGTTGCTGGGCAGTTGCGTTTTGGGAGGAACAGGAACGCTGGCGGGTCTGTAGTGACAAGAGAATTGAGTAGAGCAGGCAGCCGACTAAGCGTAAATGGACAACGTTTTGAGTGTGCCCGAGGCGCTCGACGCTCCTACCACTCACCGCAATTCTCACAGTGGACTTTTCGCCCGCGGCCCCAATACATTCACATCCAAATCACGTAGACTACATCCGAAGGTTTGCTTCACGGATTACCAGCCATATCCGTTGTATAAGATGACAGTGAAAAAGTACAACAGAAGGATATCATGCTGTTGTTACACATACCCTAGAGAAAGAAACTCGAGACACGCATAACAATGCCAGACGTAAAATAAGTAACAATATAGATTATTGAGCCATCGAAACGTAATGCAAGTAACGATCTGGAATAGCAGAAGTGAAACCAGAAATCAAAAGCTTCCCGGGCTGCAGGAAATGCAGAAGAAGAAGAGGGCAAGAAAGCTGTGAAAAGACGCCATGAGGTTTGCGCTGCAGTGGAACATTAGATGCTATCATACTTAGTGGTCGATGAAGTAAAAGAAATATCGAACAAGATGAACTTCATAGGACATGTGCATTTTAGAATATGGAGGAGTTGTATTGTGGCGGGCTGATACTACGGTTGCGAGGTTTGCGCTAAGCTATGACGTTCTTCCCATGCCTGACGGGCACATTTCCCTTTCGGCTGTGGATCGCGGTGTCACGTGCTGGACCAATGCTCCGCCAAGGAGACCCCAGTCGCGCTAGTTACGCGAGCGTGAATGGTTTTGCCTGGCACCTCACGTTCCGACACCCCAACCACCCCGCGGCTCTCAAACCTCAACCACGAGCCATACATCTCCGCTCCATCGGTTTCCATCAATTACTGCCCTCCCTCTTCACTGCATAGAGCATTCTGCTCTCTTCAAGTTACTTCTTTCGGTATATCAGGGCCTACCTCGTGCTTGAGTCAACATGTCGCCCGCCGCAGTTTCCGAGGTCGCTGCAGACGCCTCAGTGTCACCTTCTCCGCCCCCACAAGCCAAATTCTCGTCTCGTAAGTTTTACACAACAGTTTCAATCCAGATCGTAAGCTCATATATTTCGCACAGCAGCTATGATGGCCGAATCAAAACACTTTGATGACATCTTTCACGCCAAGTTCATGCAGATTATTCAAGACTGGAAGAACGACCCCGCACGCGGCCAACTCACCCAGAAAGATCGGAAGAGCTTTATCGAGAAGGCTTTCTTCGAGACCGACGAGCTGTACTTCGGTAGGCGCATGATGAACGAGCACGAGGTTAA
The DNA here is from genome assembly GCA_010015605.1 of Decorospora gaudefroyi. NCBI lineage: Eukaryota > Fungi > Ascomycota > Dothideomycetes > Pleosporales > Pleosporaceae > Decorospora > Decorospora gaudefroyi. Next base: position 37,628 of record ML975412.1, read on the forward strand.
GCTCCGCGCTCTTACCAAGGTCTTCTACAAGGTCCTCGCTGAAGAGCCCTGGTCCGAGGACTGGATTCGCGCCCCTGATGTCGAACGCAAGCTCTCCAAGTTCGAGATACACGATGACTCCAAAGAGCTTGCGAAGAAGTACGGTTTCAAGACGCCACGTGAGGCTGTGAAAGCCGCCCGTGAGGCTATCATCAAGAACGAGGCCGCAATCAAGAATGCCGAGAAGGAGAGAAAGCCTCTCAAGGACCTGAAGCTCGATCCTGGACCGTTTGACGACCTTGAGATCGTCTACATCGCTGGCACCGTCTCGTCATCGGCTACAAGCAAAATCGACCGTAATACCATCTACCCCGTCTCCGTCAGCTCGGTAGCAAATGTCCTGCAGAACCACATCTGTAGGGACATGGTGCGACCCTACTCGATGGCCGAGCGCTTCGTCAACTGCACCGATACCAAGGAGCTGGAAGACATGCGCCGCTTTGCCTGCAACGTCTGCGACTTCTGTCCCCACCTTCTCGACAACGACAACGTCAGTCTCCTCGTGGTTCTTCTCATTCTCTCCCGGTCTGACTGCTGTCGCCGTTTCGAAGCCAACGGTATTCGTATCGAGGGCTCTACCATCAGTCATCGCAAGGCCGAGTGCATGAAGAACAAGATGGGCTGGAGGCGGGCTGAGGAGAAGAAGCCATACGACAACTTCGCTCAAGAGTTCCAGACTCGTGTCAAGAACGCCTGCTTCCCAGCTCCTCGCGCGCAGCGCATTGGCGGTCGCAAGCCGGCACGCAATGGGTCTATGCCGGGAACGCCTCCGGTCTATGCCCAGCCTCAGATGGGTTACGTAGCTCCTCCTCAAGTTCGCAACGACGCCATCAATACCGGTATCAACATAGCGGCTCCCGCGACTCAGCATAACTTCACGCAGCCAGCATCTCCGGCAACTAAGACACCTCGTCCGTCGACTGGTGCCGGCAGCAGCACCACGGAGCCTATGGATCTTTCTTAGGTCTTTGGTCAGACTTCCTCCCTTCTTTATGTGTTTTACTGCATGGCTATGGCGTTCTATGGGAGGCGTAGGAACTGCATGCATGTGGCATTCACGGTGAAACATGGCGTTCGGTGCATACTACAGGATACCTTGTGCGGTAGTGGTGCCATTGTGCAGGCTGTGGGCCTTTCTTCAAAAAGAGTGACATGTATCTGCATGTACATAGTTACCACAGCAGATCAGTAGCCGTCCAATCCACAAACATCTGAATAACCAGGCCCCTGGGCCCTAGTGTACATGTGAGGCGACATCCACTGCTAATTTGGCAAGTTTCTGGTTGTATGATAGTGTTTCTAGGATAGAGTGCGCACGCTATGAGCTCGTTTCTGGGATAATGGAGAGATGCTCTACGGATACCTAGAGCTTAGTACACAAAGGTGACAGTTCTATTTCGTCATAAATGATCCTCTATCACGCTAGCTATTCACTGAACTAGGCGCTGCCAAGCTATGGCGTACAACAGTTCGATTAAGCTCCATTCCCCGACACCCAACTCAACCACCAACACCGCCGACACCGCCAACATGAAGCTCACCAGTTTCCAATTCTTCGCCTTCTTTCTCTGCTCGAGCCTCTTTGGGGTGCTCGGCTCGACCTGGGCCAAGGTGATCCATTCCAAGCACCTTTGCAAGTGCGCGTGCTAATAGCTTACAGTCCGACCTCATCACCGACCGCGAGGTCACTCTCCTCGCTGCGGTCTTTTCCGTTGTCTTGATTGCGTTTCTCGCGCCGGGTAGCACTGACAAGGCCATCAACGACTTCCTCACCAAGGACGTTGGTAGGGTCCACCAGAAGCAGCTTGCCGACCTAACGGAGGCGCACCGCCGGCACGTTATGGCGCTGAAGACGGAGCACAGCAAAGAACATTTTCGTCTCTACGCCGACCTCAATCATGCCAGAACCAAGTTCGACCGCCTCTACGCTGAGCATGACTACCTCTCTAGCATGCTCCAAGACCAGATGCGCTCCGGCCAGGAACAAGAGGACCGCATCAACTACCTGGAGAAGAAGCTACAGGAGTTTGGCCAGTCCTCGCCTGTCACCCGCACGCCCTTGTCCGCGCCGGCTTCCCAGCTCATCTTCTCCAATCCACCGCGCCGTCAGCGGTCGGAACTGTCTCCCAGGTCGCCTTTTGCGCCAAGCCCGTTGTCCCAGGTCGTCAAGGCGGAGGAGGAGGAGTAAATGCGCTGCTATGCTTGCGTAGGAAGGGGCACAGTGGAATATCGTGCTATTGATGGCGAGGTGGACGCGACGGAAATGATCATAGACACCAGCCCATTGCCGTACAAGGCAATTTATCATGAAATGGAACACAGTAGTCGACACATGTGCAGCATTTTACTGTGCACTGACCTGCCAAAGCTAATCCTGATCTTCATGTTGCATGTAGACCGCTCCCGCCGTTCTGCTTGTGCCAAACTTAGTTCACCAAGAGTTTTGGCCCCGATGCACTATAGTAGATGATAGCAGCTCCACGAGGCTCACCTACATTTCCACGGTCACTGTGAGCTCGATCAGGATGTAAGGCGCCAGCACTTCAAGTTCGCTGCCTCCGCAGAATCAACGCCCACAACGTCGCCAAACAACTCATACCATCCACTCAATTTCCAGCAGTTAGCACAAGCAGCAATGGCCTCCCGCGTACCTTCTCACGACACCGCACTCACAAACTCCCATCCCACACCACAAGCCGCATCTCCCGGCGATATCGAGCTCCAAGACCTCAGCGCCCCTCCACCAGACCATCACGAAGCTGCTGCTGCTCCCGAAACCTCCTCACAAACCCAGTCTTCTCCGGCTCCTGTGCCTTCGTGGCGAAAGCGCATCATGACGCCCCGCTATCTCATCCTCATATTCGTCGCGATAGGGATACTCGTTGTTGCTGCTACTTCGGTGCTGAAGAGAAAAGACCAACCAGCGCATGGAGGCAGATTCTATACTATTGCGCGTTCTTCTTCGACAAGCACTAACGTCACGCATACCATGGGACACGGCTTCCCATGGCCAAAACGAATGAAGAACTTCTTCGCCTGACTAAGCGTGGACGGAGAGGACGGTATTGTCAAGCGGTATGGAATATGAGAATCATGTGTAGTATTAGAGCTATGGAAGGTGAGCTCTATATACGGAAGAGAAATGGGAAATGGAGCTATCCTATATAAGGACTAGTGTAGTGCAACATCCGGTATGGAGGCTGGATCAACAATCACTCAGGTGAGCCCTGGCGGCCGACAGGTATGAGGGGATAGGACATGGGGTTTTAGAATAGGAAGATAGGACTATGACAGAGAAGCGTGCCGTTCTTGGACAAAGGAAGAAGACAGGCTGAACGCCGTCACGGCGTTATTGTGCGTAATGAATCATGATGACTGTATATTGAACGTCTCCTAGTTATATTATGATGAAGCTAAGAGATACTGAGAGCCTACATGAATAGCTTCGGGCCATGATATTTGGCAGTGTTCGTATAGGCATTGGACTCCGGTGCGACTTTGAGATCCCGTTTAGGGAAGCCTTTGAATGATTGAGCATAGGTTGCGACCGAGTGTGCAATGAGCTACATTAACATGTCAGCACGTCAGTCACACATGCTTAGGTTACGGATACTACTTGCCTTCGTATTTACGACCCAAGCCGTTAAGTCCACATTACCCACGTCGTCGCAGAGCATATGATAACAAGGATCATACTGCTCGCCGGCTCTGCCACCAAACATCTCGAACTCTTTTTGGGTCTTGATGCCTTCGGCTCCTGTGGCGATACCGCCTCCAGGAATGCCGTTGCGAATGAAACCATCGTAGTCGCTGCGGCCGTCGAAGGGGATGAAGGCATAGTTGAGACCCTGGTCCTCGTACCATTTGATGTACAGGTCGCGCAGCTGCTCAGATCCGTTGGGATTCAAGGCATTGGTAGCGTTGTAGATTTGATAGGCAAAATTAGGGCTGGCCATCATGTCGTAGTCCATGAAGAGGCGGATCTTCTGGTTCTCCTCGTCGGACAGAGAGGCGACGTAGTAGTCGGAGCCCAGCAAGCCTTCCTCCTCGCCTGCCCACCATGCGAAGCGGACGCAGTTGCTTACATTGAATTTCGTGAGCTGAGTGGCGACTTCGAGGAGTGACATGGTTCCCGATCCGTCGTCGTTGATACCTGGGCCTTCTGTTACACTGTCGCTATGGGCGCCTAACATGACGCAATTGTCAGCATCTCCGTCACTTGTTTGGGCAATGATGTTGACTGTCAAGATCTGATTGACTTCTGCATCCATGTATGCGATGGCATCGACACGCTTGCCTTTTTCGAGCTTCTTTAGCACCGGTCCAGCTTCTTCGCCCGAGAGGCCAAAGGTTGCAACGTGATCAGGCGATGGCGTTCCCAAGGTACCCGACACTGGGTCCTTTTCGTAGTTGTAGACCACAGCAGCGACAGCGCCCATCCGGCCAGCGTGTTCGGATTTGGTACCGAAAGGACAGACTCCGCGCTTGATGAATGCGATATTGCCCGCAACTGAGTCAGGATAGTCGGATCCCTGGCAGCCTTCATTGGCAACGAGTACAACATCACCATGCACTGGCTCATTGTCTTTGGTTGGCGGTGTCAAGCCCATGGTTCTGGTAGATTTCGGTACGCCGTCGCCGATGACGAGACGTGATTCAAACACATTCCCGGATACAGCAGGGAAAGACTGGTTGGAGACTGTGTAGTAGTCTCCGAGCTGAAGGATAGTTTCGTAGATGTAGGATAGGGTCCCAAGATGGCCTGAAACACTGTCAACCCCGGGTGGATTGGTGATAAGAGCACGTGCGCAAGCATACCAGCACTCCCAATGACTCTCGTAGGATGATTGTACTCTTCTTCCCCAAGCTTCGCGATTTCGTACATTTTCTTTGCGCGCGCCATCAGCCTGTCACCGCTGACGAGGTCCTGAAGCTCAGTCGAGTTGACCATGGATTTTGTCCCGTTTGGGTGTCCGAGCGGCGCGTGGTGGCTAGAAGACAGAAGGGGTATTTGAAGGGCTGTTGCGCTGGCGAAAGCTGCACACAGCGCAAGGCCCGAGAAGAAGACCATGCTGGCGACTGTAGAGATGCGTAGTTGAGATGAGATGGAGATGGAGAGGGAGATGGAAGAATGGTGTTTGTTTGAGACGGCATCTGGAGTCGCTCTGTTGCCATGCCGCTAACACGCGCCTACCCCGTAAACGGCGGTCCCCGTGCACGTTGGCACATATCCAGATGAGTCGGCATCTCGACCGTGTGTATAGTATGTACTTAGCTGTGGTTACTGTCTAACAGTATGCGACTACTAAGAAGGGTTGGGTGCTAGGACTACCTCGTTCGACAAGGCATGGTGGAATGGTGGAAGGTAGACAGAAGATGGTCCAGACTACTGGCACCTACCGTGCTACCGTACGCCGAAGTCCCGACACTAGCGTGCCACTCTCCACTATCTGCCACATCCACATCCACTGCTGAGCAGATATAATAACACGAGATACATACTGTGTAGGACTTTAAGTTTTCAACGCAATATTATGAAAGATAGAGGACCAAGACGCTTCCCCGGGTCTACTGTGTACTGTGTTAAAACTTAAGAAAGTGACTAGAACTGGGATTACTGAGTTTGGGCCCACGTCAGGGCGCATGCCGAGGCATGTGCTGAAACCTGTATCGTGCTTAAGGGGCGTCAAGCATCGCCAGGACGTCGTGCAATGCTTGATCACTTGGATGACGTGTCTACCGCAGAGAAATCGTGGAATCAGGAATCAGGAATGAATGCCCAGAATCCCCGCTTTTGCTTTTGAACGCGGGCAACCTTCCACATACGATAGCCACTACGGAGTACTGGGACATTGAGAAGTAACCCTTATGACCATTGGGTAGCACAGGCCTATGGAAAGCCGTTGATAACATCACTGCTCGCTTTGTGGCCGACCCCTGCGACTTCCCATCGCAGGTCGTTGGTGAAAACCTGCAGTACCTACACTCCGCAGACGACCCCCAGGGCTTCTTCCACAGCGACACTCACTGCCCTTCCTCCTTCTCCTATCATCCCTCGCCCCTCGTATCTCTCTGCTCAATTACAGTGTTTAGCGTGAGCACTCTCGACGCCTACAGCAGTCATGCCGGACCGCGTCAGAAGCTCGCGCGAATACCCCAACGGTCGAGCGTCGTACACCAACCGACGCGCTCCACGAGACGGCAACTCCACAGGCGCCAGCGAGAAGCCGTCCCACGACCGCCGCGATCGACGCCGTTCATCTCTGCCGCAGTACAACCACAATGGCCATGAAGTGACGGAGGGCCTGCACCCTGACGGCGAGAGCGGGAGGCGAGGCTTCAACCCTATCAAGTTTGTCGTCATTAGCGGCCGGAGTAGTAGCACGCCGTCGATGCTCGTCAATCTACTATGGCCCATGGTTCCCATTGCAATAGCACTGGCAAGTACCATTCACCCGTAGACGGCGACGGTGACGCTGGGTATGCTGACAGCATTCGTAGCACTTCGCTCGCCCCGAGTGGCACGTTCCCATATTCGCTACCAACTACGTCGCCATGTTGCCTGCAGCCAACCTCCTTGGTTTTGCCGGCCAGGAGCTCTCGCGTAAACTGCCCAACAAGGCCTTTGCTGTTGTGCTGGAGACGACGCTTGGCTCCATCGTGGAGATTATCCTCTTCATGGTTCTGCTCAAGTCGGGCGGTGACGAAAACATCCACGTTATCAAAGCTGCCATTCTGGGTTCAATCTTGGCCAACCTGCTACTTTGCCTGGGATCATGCTTCATAGCCGGGGGTATCAAGCACGACACGCAGGAATTCCACTCGGCCGTGTCGGAGAACGGTACCGGGCTGATGCTCGTCGCCTCCAGTACGTCTAACCATCTTCTCCCGTACTTGCCCATGCTGATGCTGATTCTCCCAAGTGGCCCTTGTGTTACCCGCGGTATTCTACACGTACCTACATAACAATCCAGACTACGAGGCCGATACCGCCCTGGTCAACAGCAACACTGTCCGCATCTCCCGGGGTGTAGCCATCATCTCCATAATTGGCTATCTCATCTACGTCGGCTACCAGACCATCTCGCACGACGGTCTGTTCCACGCGATCTATGAGGGAGACGACCACAAGGACAAAGACCGTCATGAGGAACTGAGGAAGCCCAAGCTCACGCTGACCGAGGTGATGGTCGCACTCGTCATCTCCCTGGCCTGCGTGTCTTTGATCGCCATCTCTCTTGTACTCGAAATTCCGTACATAGTAGAGCGGGGTGTCAGCGATTCCTTCGTCGGTCTGATCCTGATTCCGCTTGTTGAGAAGATTGCGGAACATCTCCTCGCCATCGATGAAGCATACGACAATCAGATTAACATGGCAATTGCTCACGTTCTCGGTGCCTCGATTCAGACTGCCCTGCTCAACGCGCCGCTCGTCGTCTTGGTCGGCTGGGGTCTCAGCATCCCCATGGACTACAAATTCGCCACCTTCGATGCAGTTGCCCTCGTCCTCGCCGTTCTGGCCGTCGGCTCCTTCTTGCGGGACAAGAAATCGAACTATCTGGAGGGTGTGCTGTGTGTGATGACGTACTTTATCATCGCCGTCTGTGCCTACTATTTCCCCAACCCTGCAAAAAGTCACTAGATGAGCAAGCCTGAGCCTGTGGATGGGCTGGCGATATGGAGTCATGAATGGAAGCCTGTGCCCCTACCCTGATCATCGGCGTTCTTGTTACCTAGTCATTTTCATTAGCGAGCGAGCGATCCAGATACCAAATTCTATATATGCGTTCAGTTACGAGTCTTTCCAAGCAACATGTCATCTCGCAGCTGGCCAACTTCACATCCCAACGCATGCAGACACAGATGTGTGAAGATGTGGCGTTTTCGTTCTACGCTACATCGGGATTAGCGCTGTGCACAGGCCCACACCACACATTACGCGAATATCGCAACCCACATGTGCATCTTTTCACCACTTCTCCAGCGACAATTCACAAACTAACCCAGCAGCCACGGCGCCCTCTCACGACTACTCCTTCGCCCCAGCTCACATAACAAGTCGCCAACATGGGTCGTGTCCGAACCAAGACGGTCAAGAAGTCGGCCAAGGTCATCATTGAGCGGTACTATCCCAAGCTCTCGCTCGACTTCGAGACCAACAAGAGGATCTGCGATGAGATTGCCATCATTGCTTCGAAGCGCCTCAGGAACAAGATTGCCGGATACACGACGCATCTGTATGTTTGGACCCGTGCGGCGCGATGCATGGAAACTGACCATGCGCAGGATGAAGCGTATTCAGCGGGGTCCCGTCCGCGGTATCTCGTTCAAGCTCCAGGAAGAGGAGCGCGAGCGAAAGGATCAGTACGTGCCCGAGATCTCGGCGCTCGACTTCACCCAGAACAGCGAGTCTGGCTCGCTCGACGTCGACCAGGAGACCAAGGACTTGCTCAAGAGCTTGGGCGTACGTTCACTCCGTCTCCTCCACCCACCGCCATCTCACTAACCCAAAAATAGTTCGACAGCATCCCCACCAACGTCATCGCCGTCTCGCAACAACAGGTTGTCGAGCGCGGTCCCCGCCGATTCAACGACCGTCCTGCCCGCTCGTAAATGCGAATGCGCGGATCCGTCTTCCTTCTTCCCTCGTCGGTTTACTAAACAACATGGCGTCTGGGAAAGGCTTTCTTCTGCCACGACTAAGGCATGGTTTTACGGCTACATACGGCGGCATGATATGATCAGGAGTCAATGAAAAGGTTTTCTCCCCACCAGGTGTCGCTGAGTCCGAGTGTCGCAAGACACGACGATGACGCTTGATTGCCAATTCCCCTTTCCCACGCCTTGTGTGCGACGTGATGTTGGTGATGCTGGTGATGCTGTGCGTCTTATGGACGAACAAGGGCGTACGTAGGTGATATCAAGGTAGGTCAGTCTAATGTTTCCTTTCCGAGTCTCGATGCTTTCGTTGAGAAACAGTATCATAGGTACCTCCTCCGTAGCTTTCAAATGCAATGCTTCTACCACGTCTTTGTTCAGCAGATCAGTATCATTGCATCATCCTACGTGCAATATTTGTGATGCCGATGTGGAACGTCATCCATCTCTCAATCCTGCGAAATCATCGAGCTCACACGCTCAGGAATCCCTTCTCCTAAACATCGTAACGGCCGCTGCTTCTTCAATCAAGGCCACGCCCCAGTATACCCCTTCGGCCTCGCATCACCATCCACCTTCCTTTCCACATTTGCTTCCACCTTCTCCTTCGCATGCTCTGCACCTTTTTCCTCACTCTTCCGCTCCTCGCCGATACCCATCACCGCCTGTCTGAGGCTACTAGGTCTGTTAGATCCTGAGGTACTGGGTCGCACCGTCTTCAGCACCGTGGCGGCAGTCGAGGGCGTAGCAGGCGTGGCAGGCGTTGTAGGAGTGACGGAAATGGAGGAAATATTGGAGAGATTAGTGTAATTCTCCGAGTTGAAGCGGGATGTTATGGTTCTGGATGACGGAACTGACTCGGTGATGGTTGGTCCTGGACCATTCTCCAAGGAGGGGAAGCGGGTGTGGTGTTCTTGGGCGCACTTCTTGATACCGGTTATGCGCGGTGGCTCTACATCTGGGGAGCCGTCAGGTAGCAAGGCGTTGTTGTTGGTGTTGGCTCGGTCGCTGTTATGGGGTGCACGTACCCAATCGTAGAATGTCCTTGGATTTCGCTTGCGGTGCGCACTGTGTATGGGGCCGGGAAGGTGGAGCTCGGGGGAGTGCGCGCGCTGCTCTTCATCCACACACTTGGGGCCGTTGGTGTGGCGGCGATTGAGGCAGAGGATCGTGCCGAAGCAAATGGTCAGCAGGGCGAGAACGGTGACGACGATGCCAGCTATAGCTGCTGCATTGAGAGCCATATCGCCTTCTGGGCGGAATATCGTGGTGGAGTTTGGGAGAAGTTGAGTGGGATGAAGGTAGGTAGGGTGTAGTGTGTGTGAGCAAAGACAGTTATAGTTAAGAGGAGAAAGTAGTTGCCTAGAACGACCCCCATTCACTGACTTTGTCGTTGAACATGGATACAAACAAGGCAACACAAACGCATCGACATTCCTTCTTGGGCTTCCTTGGTTGAATGTGTGGTACATTGGTGGTAACAGCCGACGGGAAGCTGCAGGTCGTACATACATACATAAATGAGCAACATAAGAAGATACGCTGAGCATGTTAGTGAGGGACGTCACTGCAATGGAGGTGTTTTTTCGATATCCAGAATTTAGGTTAGAATGGACCGCGGAGTCTCTACCTGCAACGGTAAACTCTAATCCACGCATACGAGACTGAGTTCTCAATTCTCTGCCACTCCCCCATATTCAGATGGATTCCAAAGTGTCAACCAAAAAAACCAGTATCAAACGCCCAACCATGTTGCCAAACTTCCGCGCGCGAAAAACTAATACGACAATGCGCCCGCTGCGGTTTTCAGGAGTTTCACGCAGCATCACCAATACGCATCACATATCCCTTGCCCCAAGTGGTCCATCTTGACATGCGCAATTTGGTGCATGTAATTAAGTCGTCCGCGCGCTTCATCTCCCTGATACAACGCTCTGCTTAATGTCCCGCACGCACCTTCAAACGCCCTCCCGAACCACTGTTGCTGCTCTTCCCTCTTCCCATCCTTCAACAACCTGTCCATGTCGTCGAAAAGCGGGCGATTTCCCCCTCGGTAACGGAAAGGTAGGCGTGCGCTTGGTCTGGCCGGAGCAGGAACAAACGACCCTTGGGCGTAGTGGTATTTTGTATCGGCTGCGGGATCTCGAGGCAGGGTGAACAAGGCAGCGTATTGGCCCAGGCGATAGAGATGGTCGTTGCTTTTGCGACTGTGCGCGCAGACGAGCCCCTGCGTGCGGACATCATACTATTAGCGCCTACGATAGGTCGCACTCGGGAGGTGGGAGCTTATTTTTGAACGTGGTGTAGACTCTGTCATTGCCGTTTTTCTCCATGGTTTCAGTCATGTCATCGAAGAAATACTTGATGTTAGGTTAGGCATGTCCTGTGTGGCCTCGTATACAATGCATGCCATGTCTCCACGTAGGATGTCTTACTCGCTGGTTACTAGAGTGTGTTAACCTAATGCCTAACTGCTTTCTCATCATGCCTGTCACATGTCTTGTATGGTACTCACTTTTCTACTGTTCGACATGACCACTAACTTGAAACGTAGCCTTAGGTAGTCATCCCATCTGCATACACAAACTGCACGCCTACTTCTGTTGTCGTTTTCTCTTTGACTTTCTACAACACCCCCATCTTCTGTACAATGTAAGCATGATAATGTGATGTCGATTGCTTGACCGCCTAGTCGGGGTTCGGACGCACGTTCTAAGATGGCGATTCGACATGTTGGGATGAACTTTGCAAGCCGGAATGCGAGGCGATGCCCTGCTATGGCGGAGCCCGATATTAGGATGTTGAGAGGGGCCGAAGGATTAGACATTCTCGAGATTGGATAGGAAGTTGAAGACAAGATAAGGTAATGTTGTTAACAGGAAAGAATGACGTCCGTTGGTTTAGCTGAACAAGGGATATGGGTTCAGCCACTAGCTTTGTAAAAGGCACCTGCAGGAACGCTCGTGTGAGCGATGAAGATGTACTCTTAGTTGTCTCATACACTGCAGCTCCTTGATGCGCTGAGCAGCACGTTGGGAGTCCTGTCGTATTACCGGTCCTATCGTGAGTGACATACACCAACAGTGCTGCACATGTGTAAAGGGATACACAGAGATTGTGAAAATCACCGAGTTTTTGATTTCGGGTCCAATATGGGCCGAGAGCGCCAGTCGCCGCACTCGGCGTAAACTCCAGCGAAAGATCGCAGTCACGGTTTTCTGACACCCGGTGTCGGCTCTTATGATAACGCAGGGGATGACTACATGCGAAATACCCAGCATCGGAGATTGCGAAGTCGATGAGTTCTCATAGGTACGGTACCCGTACAAAGAAAAGCCGGCAGATAATTACATAGGGATCTAGGAAGAGCCTGGGCCGACCACCACACTATTTCCCACTATCTCGAGATAAAACATTTAACATGATTGAGTCGACGCCAGTACCAGTGACGTTTCTTTACATCACCAAAATAAGAAATATCACGATGCCCGCGTGCATGATTCCTCCATGTATCGACAGGACGCACAACCTCGGTGCTCTGCACTTCTTTCAATTTCCATTGAATTGGTTATACAGAATACGTGGCCAAGCTCTCGAGACATATAGTCGTGCGTCTAATCGCTATGTAGATCTACACCAACGCCCCTGAGCGCAGTGACAGCCCATTCGGGATACTTTTGCTGGTCTCCATCATAGAGCTTGCTGAAGAAGTCCCGAACGAAGTGGGGGTATCGGTCCTTTAGGATAGCTTCCCTCGCCAGCCTCATGAGGTTCAGCTGATAGTGTACGTTATGCATTGTCAGCAGATGCGCTCCCGCAGTCTCCTTTGCGGTGACGTGATAGATGTACGCGCGCGTGATGCCGAGACCGCCTTCTGATGTTGGACGGCAGCAGGTGCAGCGACAGCCTTTTTCAATGGGGCCGAAATCTTCAGAGTATACAGCGTTGCGGATATTGAGGACACCACGTGATGTGATGGCGTTGCCGAAGCGCTGGAGTCGGTCAGTGGCGGGCGTGGTGAAATTGAAGGCATGCTTACGGCGGTTCGCGTTGGCCATACGCAGTCGAACATGTCTGCGCCCAGCGCTACGGAAACGACCAAGTCCTCAGGATAGCCCTGCAGTGGTCAGTAAAGTGGCAGTCGGCTCGCGTCTGGGAAGGCCATACCACGCCCATGACATATCGCGGCTTCTTCTCGGGCAGCAGCTCAGTGCACGCTTTCACGACGCTGCAGTATGCGTCCTTCTCTTCTCCGCCAGACAGGCCCCCGATGGCTATACCTGGAGTATCCCGTGCGACCATCTGGGCTGTGCATTCTCGTCGCATATCGAGATGCAGCCCTCCCTGGATGATGCAAAAGAGGTTCTGCCTGTCCGGATACTTGTGGGCTTGTATGCATCGATCGAGCCAGCGCACCGAACGCTCCATGGCCTCCTTCATGCGTGCATGATCGGGGGAAGTGGTCGCAATCACGTCGTCGAGCTGCATGATGATATCGGAGCCGATGGAGTTTTGAAGGGATATCGAGTGCTCGGGGGTGAGCAACATTGGCGACCCATCGTGAGGACTGAGAAAGCGGACGCCCTCTTCCGTCACTTTGGCGAGCTTGAGTAACGACACCATTTGGAAGCTGGCATGAGCGTCAGCTAGAGCTCCTCGGTCAAGGAAACTGGACGTGTCACCCACCCGCCACTATCTACAGCAGTCAGCACCTCCGTCTCCTGATCCTGTGGTGGTGTTGCAGCAGGCACCTGTGAGGATATTGTGCGGCCATGCCTGCAGCTTGTGCGCGCCGCCTACAGCATCAAGTGTCGCCTGGCCTGGCTTGAGACCTCTCCCGTTAGTCAGTAGCGGCGCATGTGGCAGCTGGAGTAGGCCATACAGATGGTACGTGTTGTTCAGGCACAGTCGACAGCCTTGGTCCTCGAGCTGGGCTGGTGTGAGGCCCTTGAGCGAGGCCTGCGTCGCGACAGGCATAAAGATGGGGAGGGGTACGGGGCCATGGGGCAGATGGAGTGTTGCAGCGCGCGCTTTGGTGACCTGGCCGTGCTGTTAGCGAGAGGAAATGCAGGAGCGCAACGATATAGGACGCACTGAGCACTTGCCCAAAAGCTCGAACCTGAGCGCCGAGGGCATCGATGCGGGCGCCATGATGGGTCGTGGTATCACGGAGGACATGAAAATGGGCCGGGCGGGGGTCAGTTCGCTTACGGTAGGTCGCGCCACCTCCCCAACTTGGCTTAACAGTACAGAATGTACGGAGTAGGTACCTGATCAACCAAGCCTTTGATCAATGGGCTCGGCGTTCTTGGTGCCCACTGCCACTGCTGCACATTCTCTCTTCTTGGACGTTGGCTGTCCCTCTGCCCAGAGGAGCACACATTTTCCTCCATCCAGCCCAGAGACGGAGAGCGTTATCGGCTGCATCCCTTCCTGCTTCCTTCATTTGAAGTGGTCGTGCCACTAGCGCAGATGCATGCTTCCCGTCCGTTCCGTAAACCTAGTCGACTTTGACGGCAACTCTACGCGTAGACAAGGGCAGACGTTACGGAGCATACACATAACTATGCCGTAGACAAGGCGTTCTCTGTACCCTGCGTCGGAAGTCGGAAGTCTGACGCATGATTTAGAGTTAGTAGCACTGTAGCAGACGTGTCAGTCAAGAAAACTCCCATTGAGCCAATTGCAAAGGATCAATGACTTCTCCTGTCGGAACTAATCTCGTGGGATGCTAATATGCTTGCTCTAAGCGTGGCACCCGGGGTGAAGGCGCGGGAACGAGGTTTGCTGCGCGGTGGCCATGACGCCAAGTTCGTGCCTAATGCAGTTGCCGGTATCTTCGGTCGAGATAGCGCTGTCGAGTAGTGGAAAGTGGATGGTTTCGGCACACTGTGCTTGATGTGGCGATGGTGTCCGTTTCGTTTTGTTTCCAACACGGCGTTTCCAGTCCCCGGTTGGACGTCGAACGATGGCACGCAGTTTACGATCCGAACGGCTACCTATATGGAAGATGACACAAGAGCACGTGGCTGGGCACCAACATACATGGCGTGCCGAAAGCGTGGCGGTGCGAGGTGTTGCAACTTGCAATGCAAGGTGGGAGCATGTCTTGGGCATATATTCGTATTCTACCTCGTCAACCTAGGTAGGTTTTGGCGGTGAGGATGGAAGTGGCCAATCGCAGCCCTCTTCTTCCCCATTGTGGTCACATGGGACTTGGCACTGCGTCATTGTGCGGCCGCTAAAGGAAAGTAGCCGCGATACGCAGACGCTCAGCCAGCGACAAGACGATGTCCTTGCGCACGCGCTTTGTCTGCAGTAACCACATGTTTGTCCTGGCTCCCCAACGTGGAGATGGAGACTCCACATGCTGTCAGCTGTCTTATCGTACGTCTGCAGCATCGTGGAGCACGCTGGCCAGTGGTGTGTGTGTGTGTGGAGAAAAAGGGTCCTCGTGAGTGTTTAGCGGACTAGTCACCCAGGGCTTGGTATTCATGATCACTAAGAAGGTGAGCAGTGGTGATATAGAGGCGCAGTCTCCCCGATCCCGTCTTCTCTACATCCAACATCCCCTTACCACGCGTCGATTGCCATGGTCGGCCTTACCCCCTGGCGGAAAACGCGTACGGGCGACGAGTCCGGCGTCGTGCGGACTCCTGCCACCTCCCCGTCGGCATCCGCCCAAGAGAAAGAGAAGGAGCATGAGCCGCGGCGGCGGAGATGGAACCTGGGCATTCTGAGCGACGCGGAGACTGACGAGGTGCCGGGTACAACCTGACCAGACGATTGTGTGTTTGCCTGCCAACTGACTGGCTGACCTTCCCCAGGCTCCGTCATCCTCCTCTCGCGAACCCACAACCGCAACGAACCGCTGGGCCTGCAGCACGCCCACGCCCGCACGTCGGCCTCGTCGCTGCCCACAGCCACGCCCTTCCGCCCACAGCCCCAGCGGACGGCCTCGCACACGTCGCAAGCCTCGCGCCAGTCGTCCCGGTCGCGGCGGCCCGACAAGAAGCGCACCAAGGATGGCCGCTTCATCCTCGACCCCCAGCCCGAAGACTCGGCCAACGACCCGCTCAACTGGGCGCAGGTGCGACGCGACCTGGCCCTCGTCTCGCTCGGCTTCTACTGCATGGTCGGCGGCGGCATGACCCCGCTGCTCGCCGCGGGATTCAAGGACGTGGCCTCGACCTACGACGTGACCATCCCCCAGGTCGCCCTCACCACCGGCCTGTACATGCTGGGCCTCGGCCTCGGCAGCGTCGTCGCCTCGCCCACGGCCATCTTGTTTGGCAAGCGGCCCGTCTACCTGGGCGCCATCATACTCTTCGTCCTGTCGTCGGTCTGGTGTGCCCTCTCGCCCACGTACAGCTCGCTGGTCGTGGCCCGCATCGTCCAGGGCTTTGCCGTCGCGCCCGTCGAGTGCCTGCCCAGCGCTACCATTGCCGAGATCTTCTTCCTCCACGAGCGGGCCTACCGTCTGGGCATATACACGCTGCTGCTGCTTGGCGGCAAGAACCTGATCCCGCTCGTGAGCGCCGTCATCGTGCAGTCGATGGGCTGGCGCTGGGTCTTCTGGATCACCGCCATGGTCGTCGGCCTCTGCTTCTTCCTCATCTTCTTCTTCGTGCCCGAGACCTTCTGGGACAGAGCACCGCGACCCGCCAAGAGACACACGCGCACGCGGAGTCAGAGTCCTGGCAAGCACCACAGCCACTTCCACCTACCGTCGATGCACCACAAAAAGCCCACAGACGGCTCACGCCCTCCAGCAACGCCCTCTGTGCCCGCAACACCACGAGTCGCATCACCGGTCGCCTCCCCGCTCGACCACCCGGTCAAACGTCCGAGGACGGCGCACCATGTGGGCTTTGCCGAGCCAGACCCTGCTGACCGGCACGCGCACATCGACTTCGCCACTCACGAAACCACCCGACAGGCAAGTCCTCTGCCCACGCCTCGCTCACCCATGAGCATTCACTCGACCCCAGGCGAAACCCCACGACATGACTACTTTTCACACTTTCCTCCCGCCGTCTCCTCAGACCCAGAGAAGCAAGACAGCCGTGCAGACAGCGGGCATCCATCATCATCAGACCCCATAGCAGACGCAGATCATATCTCGGAACAATTTTCAATCCACTATACTGACTACTACCGCGATGCTCCGCCCAAGTCGTACCGTCAATCCCTCAAGCCTTGGAACGGACGCCTTGTCAAGGATAAATGGATTCGTGTCGCTATCCGGCCCTTTATTCTTTTTGCTTACCCCGCCGTACTCTGGTCGTCGCTCGTCTACGCTCTGGCCGTCGGCTGGCTCATCGTGCTCTCAGAGTCGGTAGCACACATTTACCGGGATACCTCGTACAACTTCACTGCTCTCCAAGTCGGTCTCGTATACATCTCGCCCTTTGTAGGTGGCGTTTTAGGAACGGCTGTCGCTGGTCGTGTGTCGGATCTCGTTGTGCGCTTCATGGCGCGCAAGAACGACGGTGTGTATGAGCCCGAGTTCCGCCTCTTGATGGCGGTGCCGATTGCTATTAGCACCGTTATCGGACTCATGGGCTTCGGGTGGAGTGCAGAGGAGAAGGACAGGTGGATTGTGCCGACCGTCTTTTTTGGCGTGATTAGCTTTGGCTGTTCGCTTGCCAGCACCACGGCCATTACCTTTGTCGTGGATAGTTACCGCATGTACGCCGGTGAGGCGCTTGTTACCCTCAACTTCTCCAAGAGTAAGTCAAGTCATCCTCTATACTTGATGGCTATACAGTGCTAATGCAGCCTACAGACGTCCTCCATGGCTTCGTATTCTCGCTGTTCTTCCCACACTGGCTCGAGGCCAGCGGCTCCAAGGAGACTTTTCTCGCCATCGGCGGAATTCAGCTTGGCTGCTTGCTATTCTCGATTCCGATGTACATTTATGGGAAGAGGGCAAGAATGTGGACTGTGAGGAAGAACTTGATGGAGAAGTTCTAGGGTAGCCAATATGAACACGTAGTTGCGTACATAAAATTACTTGGTTTACATTAGTTATATAAAGGATTAGGGCCCTTTTATCATCCACGGAACTTTCAACGCACCTCATGTAGGAATCATAACAACGCCATACAACATTAAGCAGTTATAGTCGTGGAGCGACTAGTTCACGTAACTAATAGAATAGCTGCTCGGACCCAATAGCTGCGGCAATAACTACTCAAGTTGTCCGTGCGAGCATAGGCCTACGGTTCTACCGCGAATTACAACGCCCACGCAAAATACTTAAAACATAGAGTTTATAGGTAACGTATTCCACCATCGAGCTGCCCAACCCATCGAACCGCCCAAAATTCCTTGGCACGACGAACTTAACTCACGCATCTTCAATTTCATCGCTATCAAACAAGGAGCCTACGTACGTCGTGCTCACATCTGATTCAGAAGATGCCTCTGTATCCTTTTTGCACGTTCGCGCATTGTGCCCTGTCCCGCCGCAGTTCCCACAGCGCCGTAGAGCTGGTTGGGCTCTTTCATGATCACCACTACCACGCGCCTTCTTCGACCGCTTAGCAGCCACAGCGGCCTCAGCAGCTACCTGAGATGC